>CM051474.1:17035146-17284093 GCA_028015225.1 Carex myosuroides | reverse complement strand
ATAAATAAATAAATAACTCTTCAACAATAAAATTAATATAGTTAAACTTATATTGTCTTTAAAAAAAATGCAATAAATTTCACCTCAATAATAACAAAGATTAATCTATTTTAAACAATTTACTTCTAATTTTTAGTGATGCTTGATATATGTCAACAATATATTTTGGCATACAACAGGTACGTCGGTGTACGACGGGTACGTGACCAATGAGCTTTACCACCATAATGATAGCATGTATTATCTTGTTCGCTATTATGTCACTTTTCTCATTTTTTTTTTTCACTTTTGGTGGAATGATGCGTCTTTTCTTCATTACCACGTCCATATCTAAGAGTTTGTTCATCAAATTATTTTTCACTTCTTGTGGAATTATAATTTTGTTCAACCATAAAAAGACCATAAATATAATTAAAATATTTCTAGAAATCTTCTTCAGTTACTAGAAAAAATATGAATATCATATAAATTTTTGCACAAAAAAGTAATATAAACTTGTTAAAATTGAATACTATGACAAAATGTTTTTTTTTTTTCAATAGTATGGCTTCGGGCCAAGGCTTTCTACTGGAGGCATTTGGACGAAAGTTGGTAAAGAAATTCCCATCCGTTGATAAAAATATAAAAATATAAAAAATGTTAATTGAATTGGCTTTGGGCCAATAATACGACATCCGTTAAATACCAATATCATCATCCGTTAAACTTAAAATTGAATTGGCTTCGGGCCCTTTTTTTTTCAAATTTTTTTTTCAATAATATGAATTGATAAAATTGCTAAAATGTCTTCGGGCCAATTGATAAAATTGAGAATTTATTATTAACAGGTGACTTCGGGTCATTAGATAAAATTAAGAATTTATAATTAACAGATGGCTTCGGATCATTTAATATTAATATAATATAAAGATAACATTAACTTTGATACACATTATTCATATGGCTTCAGGCCATTTCATTTACATAATATAATGTAAGAAGGTAACATATAAATATTTTTTTTGTGTGCATTATATAAATTTTGTTGAAATCTTCTTCAAGAAGATTTATTGAAATACTCTCAATTTAAAATTTGTATATCATATAAATCTTCTTCTGGAAGATTTTTTAAAATTTTCTTATATTAATTTTGGTACATCATATAAATCTTCTTCTAGAAGATAAAATTATATAAAAAAAATTTACAATAAAATTATAAGAACCATATTAAACATCTTAAAATAAATGTACATAAACTAATAACTTATTCCATTTAGTAATTACTTATTAGAAGTATTATTTATTTAATTGGAATTGAATTAAAATATACCAAAGTTACCTCGAATCTTCAACTAGTAGAGTTCTCGTACTGATAACGTGTTATAAAATAAAGATAAAGAATAATAAACAAAATAGAGAGAACACATAAAAAATGCAATCTTTTTATTCATATATTTCTCATATGTATAATACAAGATTACAATGCCTCTATGCTACAAATTGTAAATGAAAAACCATCTAAAATTAATTACAATAAGTGGGAAACGAATTCCAATAGTAACGAGAGATAAAGTGATTAATATTGAGAGTTACAAAATAGTTGAACTTCCACATTTATATTTCTAACACTTTTAATTAGTTATATACAGTAGCATCATAACTGTAGCTAGGTTGCGATTCTAATGAGTTTTTAATGGGCTACCCCTTGGTCTGATTTCCTTAGAAGGCCCAAGTAAATACGGGGAGAATTTCTGGGTCTTTTTGTTGAAATCTTCCTTTGAAAATCTCATTTAAACTTTGTTCACTTTTTCCAAGTCTTGGTCTTTCATCCTCTGAGTCATGGCACTCATCGGTCTTCACACGGCATCGGAAGATATACACATTCATTCACTTGCAATTAATAAATTAAAAGCTTCTTCTATAATAAGCATCTTGTAATTTTACAGAGCATCTAACAGTTAACAAAATGGGGAGCATCAGTGTACTTCCTATTGTCATCCTCCTTTTCCTTTTTACCGCACCAACAAGCTCGGTCGCACGAGGACCCATTCAGTGGATCTCTCCTCCCGAGCATTGCTACTCAAAAGTGGAGGTTTGTCCACCGCCAGCTCCGCCTCAACTTGGAGAAACTACCAGCACTTCTGATCCTGTTCATTTACCAGATCAAGCAACTGATCAGCCTTAGTAACTGAAGGATATATGATCCGTATGGTCAGACAGATTATCTTAATATGGTAGCAACTATGTCGGTATGATTGTTGTACATCTTTATGGTACAATTGTAATATAATTGTTGAAATAAAATGGTCTTTGTGTGTGCGCGCATGCATGTCGAATTAAGTAGCTGAAGTCTTTACAATTTTGTTCTTCTTTTTTCCCTGTTGTAGTTATATATTTTCTACAACTATAACAGGAAATTTTTGTTTCAATTTCCTCCCTTTTTTTTCTTAAACTTTAAATTATGGCATGTCGTTTAAAGAGGCTATATATTAACTGTGTAAGATATCGGGAAATATGTCATCTTAATTTCCTCTATACAGTTATACAATTTTAGGAGTATTAGAGCCTGTTCGGCTGTCAAGCAGGAACGGGAATGGGTTTGGGTTAGGATCCAATTTGAATGACCGAAAACACTGTGCCCGTGGGAAAAAAAAATTCACTCTGAGTGAATTTCCAGAGTGAATTTCTTTTTCCCCACGGCCACAGTGACAGCCGAACAGGACCTAACAGTATACAAAAGGTCTGTAATTAAGCCCGTTGATCGACCAGGGTGAGCATGGGCATCTCAGGCTTTGATTTATATTGGGATTCGCATTCTATTTGAATCCATATATCGATATTTCTCCATCAACTTACCTATTTTATATTAATTTAATCACTTAAAAATAAAAATTAATATAACAATATTTAAAAATGAAAGGAATGTTTTGCCCTTGAGGAGTCTCGGAGCTCGCCATTTGTAACACTGATTTTTCATCTTATGCCTCTAACATTTGTTTGTTTTGAACACTACAGCAAAACGGAGCTTCAGCGACCGGAATCAGCGACCGGTGGTGACGCCGGTCGCTGATTCTCAATTTCTCTCAAAAAAAAAAAATTTCCACTCAAATTTTGGCGACCAACTGTATCAGCGACCGGTATCAGCGACCGGCAAAAACACCGGTCGCTGAAAACTTTTTTTTTTTTTTAATCGCTGAAAAAAACGCGGCTGCTGAAAAATAAAACGCGGGCCACTCCTCCGCCAAAATCAAAACACTCTCCGCCTCGATCAAAACCCTTCCCCAAAATCAAACCCCTTCCGCCCGACCCCCCCTGCGCTGCCCGAAGCCCCTCCGCCCGACCCCCAGCTGGAATCCCGACCCCGATCACTGACCCCGACCCCGATCAGCGACCCCGACCCTGACACTGTGACCCCGCCGCTGGAGATCGGAGTGACCCCGCCGCTGGACCTTGCTGGCATGAGACAGCATGCCTCCGATCCTGTCGCTCCGGTAGAGGGCGCCGCCGCCAAGTCCAAGTCTAAGAAGGGGAAGGTTTCGAAGGAGAAGAAGCCTCGTGCTGCTCCTAGCCATCCACCTTACGCTGAGGTTTGTTCTCTCTTTTTACCTCTTAGTTAACTAGATTTGAACGAGTCAAACCCTTCTCAAATAACAAAAAGGGAATACCCCGCGCTTCCTTGTTTTTGTAAACCCTTATTGGAACATTGTCACAAAGAAACTGCAATTAATAGAATTATATATATTAATTAGTTGCTTCATTTCCCTTTCCCTAGCTTAAATGGAAAAGTTAATTAGTACTTTATGCATTTCAGTCACAGAATATGTTTGACTAACCTCATATATAGACTATAGTTAGTATAGACTATAGTGACTTGGTGTAGTGTAAAAAATACTTACACAACGTGGTAATGGTTCCAGAGGATAGAGTAGGTGTGAAATTCAGCAGCGGGGTCGAACCAGAGGTTGACACGCTGCTCCCGGTCACCTTTGCCATGAGCATACACATTCGTCTGAACCGTGTATGGGTGCCCCGAACGGTTCCCTAAGAACTCAAAATCCAGCTCATCTCTAACAGTATCCGTATCAGAGTTCATCTGCATGTTGTAACAATTAATCGACAAGATGAAATGTGGTGATCGAGATTAAGATCAAGTAGTAGTGGATATTATCAGGTCGGCAAATTGACAGACCTGATCAGATCAGGTTTGGTGTAATTTCTGGTTGGCAATGGCATTGTTCCAACATGGGTTCAGTATTTCTCAGGTTCTAAATTTGTAGTACTGTTCTCAGTTAAATCGGGTGTAGGTGATGAATTTTTTATTTGGGTTATGGTAGTGTCGAAACTGATCACTCAATTATTGAAATTTAAAATGAATAAACCGTAAAACTCGATCGGTAATGCAAATATGTACATAGAATGCGGCAACAGTTCCTGCTGAGTCACCGGGAATGAGCTTGAATTTCATGCTAACATGGCCAAACAAATACTGCTTCCTGGAAGCAAACCCACATCCTGGATTGATAAATTTCAGAATTTTAGATCACTCTGACTTTAATTTAAGCATTGTGTTTGTAAAAAGAATGTGATTTAGCATCGGAGTTAGTACATGTACAAGTATTACTTGAGAAATCAATCAAATGAAAAGAACCTTTTTGTGCAAAATGCCAGTTAGAAACTTCCTTTGGGAATACCAGCTAGTAGTATTCTGGTATATATGGTACTAATATGAATGACTCTGAATATTCAACCTGGTCTATTAGTCTATTCTCTTCTGTACCATTTGCTTTTATACCCTGATATAATAAATAATACAATTTATGATCTGTATGGCAAAAGATTAAACTTATGTGAAAGCCTCACATTTGTACTTTGTGTTGTTGTTTTTCTGTTACTGGTACATGTGGTACTAGAGTTTGTTGACCAAAAGTTTGTTGTCTTAAACTTGGTTGGGAATGCAGTAACTACATTAAGCTAATTTTGTTTAAATAACTAAGTATTTCCTATTAATTCGGAATATATAGCTCAATTAAGTACTGTACATGGCAATTATGTAACTTTCTTAAATTGGTACCTTATGTTATGAGTCTGGTAGCTACTGATCAGACCTGGGATTCGTATGTCCAAAGCAAATCTGACATCCTAGCTTTTATATATATTATGATTGTCTTGACAAAGTACCATATATCCTTTGAGAAATGGTAGAGATGGTACTTTCAAGTGAATGCTTTTCTTATTTTTGGAAGTTGCGTCAGTACAAGTATATTCTTTGATTCTTTAACTATATAGGTTAGTGCAGTGAAGTGTGGAAGGCTTCAAGTGGATGGAGAAATGGTTCATGCGGGTTATGTTCTTCAACGGTCTCAAAAAATTAGCCATTTCTTACACAGGTTATTTTTAAGTACAGTATTTGGAAATAAATAACTAAACCACTCACCACTAAACCAAACCAGCATCTGTACCTGTAAGCAACTACAGCTTCAACCTAAAGATGCTATGACTAGTATCGTGGCATTTCTTATCCTCTATTTTGGACATTTGCAAATAGAATGTAGTGTTTCTCATTTTGCAGTATGCATAACACCCAGCTCCTAGGTGCAAGCCCAAATTCAACTAAAAGAAATTTACCCTTGTTCAAATCAATGATGTCTATGTGTGCTGCTGAGACCAACATAGCCAGGGTTTTTCTTAGGCAAGGGGTTTATATTGATTGTTGAGATAAATCTTACAATCCTGTAACTTAATTGTCTAGTTTTAATACATGGGCTTTCAACATTGATTTTCTATCTACCTTACTTGTACAAATGGATTGCTGTGCTTGATTATTTCTGAACTGATCTGACTTTGTTTTTCTTGTACAAATGGGTGTAAAGCCAAAGTTAAGAAGCTACTGACAAAAATTGAAGGTACTCTTATACTCTCTATTTATTGATTTTCAGGTATGGATTTTCTGAGAAAATTCTTTTACCATTAAGCATGCTACAGAGGAGCCAATTTCTTTTGAGAGAGCTGTTGCCTATATACATGAGCAAGGCCAGGATAGTATTTTGCTCTTAGCACTGAATTGATTAGTGGGTGGTCTATTCTTTTGTATTGGTATTTACTTTTGTAGAACACTAGTTTGTTTTATTTTAAAATGCGTTTCTGTTTTATTCAAGGTAAACAACAGAAAAAGTTATCTACTAGGAAATAACTCTTAAGTTATCTATTACACTTTTCCACATTTGTTCTGTGTATGTCATTTATTTGTTGTATGTTTATGTTTATTTGTATTACTTGATATTATGATACCTATGTTTATGTTGTATGTTGGTACGTGTCGTACCAACTATTAAATGGTGCAAATTTAAATAATATAATAAAAAATAAAAAACTTGACAGAAGAGTATCAGCGACCGATTTTAAGTATCAGCGACCGTAATTATTTGTTTCTGATAATTTCTGTAACTGCGATTGTTTCGATTATCAGCGACCGTTTTTAAGTATCAGCGACCGTTAAATTTGGTCGCAGAATGTTTTTGCTGACGTCAGAAAAAAACGACAGCGACCAAAAAAAATTGGTCGCAAAAAACGTATCAGCGACCGGATGACGTATTATCAGCGACCGGTGACGTCATCAGAAGAGTATCAGCGACAAGGCTTACAGCGACCGGGCTTTCAGTGACCAAAAATGACTTTCTGCGACCGGAACTACTTGCAGCGACCGGCGCATTTACTTTCAGCGACCGGAAAACCGGTCGCTGATGATACTTTTTGCTGTAGTGGAACATGGGCCCTTTATATGCCAGAGAGTTGTATATACTTCACAGCTACTCTAATTCGTTCCTTAATTGGTTGGTTGAAATCACAAATTGAACCCTAAAAGTGGCCTCCTTTTTATGGTTTACGGTCTACTTTTAGTTTTCATGCTTCAAGGGACTTGTGAGGAATAAAGCAGAAATCCAGAAACAAATTGTTTCCATTCTGTTCTCTGTCAATTTAAATTATGAACCAATTTCCGAATAAATTGGGTTCTTTGCTAGTATTAATTATCAAATAGGGCTGCAGCATATATTTCCGATATTTTTATTAAAACCCCAAAAAAAAAACAAATTATCAAATCTGCTCTCACCTCAAACTTATTTTTATTTCTACCCCAACCGTCCGTGGGCTGGGCGGTCCTATTTCCCCACTTGACCGCTCAGCAGCCGGGCGGTCCACTTTTCAAACCTGACCGCTCAGGGGCTGGGCGGTACACTATTAATTTTTTTTTTATAAGCGGTCCGCCCCCCCTAGCAGACCGCTCTCTTCTCTCTTTCTTCTCTGCCTCCAGCCCAGCCGCCCCGCCGCCCGCGTCGCTGCCCGAAACCACACCCCAGCCGAACCCCACTCTTTTCTCTCTCTCTCTCTCCCTCTCTCCCTCTCTCCCTCTCTCTCTCTCTCTCTCCCTCTCTTCCTCTCTCTCTCTCTTCCTCTCTCTCTTCCCCTCTCTTCCTCTCTCTCTCTTCAAATCTGTCATTCTCTCTCTCTCTTCCTCTCCCTCTTCCTCTCTCTCTCTCTCTCTTCCTCTCTCTCTCTCTCTCTTTCACCCGAACCCTAATTTTCGGCCATCTCGGCGACAATCCGATTGTTTTCGGGTAAGTTTTTAAATAATTTTTTGAATTTATATTTTGTATCTTGTATTGGCATTGGAACGATTGGTAGAATTGAATTGTTAATTATCTTGTGCGGGTTGTTGATTTTCCCTACACGATTGAATTGTTCAAAATTAGGGTTTCCAAAATTAGAGTTTGTAGTTTAGGGGTTTATGGTTGACAAAACTGAAGTTTATAAATTAGGGTTGAATTGTTAATTATCGTGTGCGGGTTGTTGATTTTCCCGTCGCGATTTAATTGTTAAATTAGGGTTGAATTGTTAAATTAGGGTTTATGATTGAATTGTTTAAATTATGGTTGAATTGTTAAATTAGGATTTATGGTTGAATTGTTTAAATTATGTTGAATTGTTAAATTAGGGTTGAATTGTTAAATTAGGGTTTAGTGTTGAATTGTTAATTTAGGGTTTAGGGGTTAAATTAGGGTTTAGGATTGAATTGTTAGATAAGGGTTGAATTGTTAAATTAGGGTTTAGGGTTGACAGAATTGGAGTTTATAAGTTAGGGTTTATAAATCAGGATTTATAAGATAGAATCTTCTGTTTATTGAAATGTAGTATGGTCAGAACTAGACGGGGACATGCATGGGATGCCCCTTTGGAGACGGGGGAGAGTTCACATGATCACGATGCAGAGGCATCCGGTGCAACGGCATCCGGTACAGAGGCATCCGGTGCAGAGGCATCCGGTGCAGAGACGTCCGGTACAGATGCTCCCTTTGGAGATTATCCCCCTCACCATCCTGACACATTTAGTCCTCTTCTGTGGACCCCACATGTCAGGCACAGTGTCTCACTTGCATCTATGGAGGTACGTTGGTTTTGTATTCCTAATTTAAATATCATTATTTAATTAGACATTTATATTGAAATCATTGTAAAATGCAGGACACGACGATGATGACAGTGAGACATCGCACCCCCGAGATACGATACATCCGTCACCCGTTGATGGAGCAGTGCATCATGCATCTCGGGTTGTATCAGCTGGCCACTATGACTCGCTGTGATATTGACCAGGCTCTCGTTTGCGGTCTAGTGGAGAGATGGCGACCGGAGACGCATACATTTCACCTTCCGGTTGGGGAGATGACAGTCACACTAGGTGATGTCAGCGCCTTATGGGGTTTACAGATAGATGGCGACCCCATCGGTGGTGTCTCAGACCATCCGGACCTGATAGACATGATACCGGAGCTGCTGGGGGCCGCTCCGACGGACTTGCAGAAGAAGAAGAAGAAGAAAGGAGATGAGGAGGAGGAGTACCGGTATTCCAAATACTATATTAGTCTTGCGGCGCTCCGCAGTTACTTCCACCGGCGTAGGATCACCCCCGATACCCGTGACGAGCAGGCCGTTCTGAGGTAATCACAAATAGTTGCAAATTAAAATATGTTATGGATTCAACAAAAATTGTAGTTATTTATGTCTCTAATTTATATTACAGGTACGTGAGGGCGTTTGTCATGAATTTATGTGGCAGCGTCATTTTGTCGATTCCAGCGGTGACGCAGTTCCGATTATGTTCCTCTCTCTGCTGAGGGACATTCAGCGGCCGTCGAAGTGGAACTGGGGTGGAGCCGTGCTCGCCCACTTATACCGGGGCTTGTATCATGCTTGTCTGGTAAGTTTGTACAAATATTTTAATTTTTTTATTACAAATATTAGGGTTCCATATTTACCATAAGTGCACCGCATGTCCAAAATTTAGACGACGAACAAGCAGATTGCCGGACTGCTTCTTCTACTCCAGCAGTGGTCCTGGTCGCACATACCGGTGTGTCGGCCTGTTCCTCCTATGTCCGGTGGACCGTGGGGATTTCGTATGTCCGGGGTCAGCTCCAGATGCTTCACGAGGCGAGCATCACCTGGTACCCCTATCGTCTGTTCTACGATCACGCGTTTCTAGGAGCATTACCAGCGTGCTGCATCACCGGGGATCATTTATGGACCCCGCCTCCAGCTATTGATGCCCCTATGCCGGTCGGGCCTTGGAGATTGCGATATTTAGTCTGGTACCAGAGATGGGGCATGCCGACGGTTTATCTACAGGGGGACTATGGTGATGCTCTTCGACGGAGACTCACGGGTGACGGATCTAGGACTTACTTGCCTTTCAGCCCGATCCATACTCGTTCGGTATGTTTAAATGAAACTGAAATGCTTAAAAAAATGTAGTTATTTATTCATCTTCCAATAATAATAATAAAAATACATTGTGTGCAGATTTTGACCGCTATTAGAGGAGTGGCACACAGCTTGGTGTGCATGGCGAGAAAAAGTTGGAGAGCGATAGGATGTCAAATGCTCCAACACAGTGCACCGATCGTGGAGGACTCTGGCTGGGACGGGCGCCTCGTTGGTATGTTGCACGATGCTGGGGAGGACATCAATTGGTGTGAGATAAAGGCCCCACCACCAGATCCGGAGTGGCCTGGAGCCCCTATCTACGCTGCGGAGATGCCGCCACCTCCTGCAGGTAATAATATGTCATACAAATGATCATTATTAAGTGTCTCTCTAAAAGATCATTCTTATTAATTTATCTTCATTTCTGCAGATGATGACTCGGGTTGGGCGATTCACCAATGGGTGTTGAACAACAACGCGTGGAACGCGTACTACAACGAGCATGGAGTTCCAGTGCAGCATATCGAGGTAGCAAAAGTTCATTATTTAATTAATTTACTCGTTACTTCTATGTCTTTAATTTAACATTGTTTACATGCAGGATGAAGCTGCCGCCGCCGCCTCATTCTCATTGGATGACCTCACTGGAGATGAGGGCGGATGGGAGCCAGCTAGCCCCCACCGACCGCAGTATATGGAGCCCAGACAGCACGACGGCGAGGCCAGTGGGAGTGGGGCACAGACTGCAGATGACTTTGCCTCTGCTATATTTGGCACACCGCCTCCGGCCACGTATCCTCCTACTTGGGAGGCCGATCCGTGGGTGTTGCGTACACAGGCGGGGATCCATGGGGAGCATGCATTACACCTGGGGGCGGACCCATGGGCGCGCGAGGCCGTACACGATGACATGCAGGTGGATGAGGTTCTCCAGAGGCGTCCGCCGTCGCAGAGGGACCGCCATGCACCTACTAGGTTGGAGCTCTCCGGACCTCGCCCTCATCATCGCCGTTAGGGTTTTTATATTTTTTTTAGTTTGATAGGTTTCTAGTATTTTAGTTTGGATTATTATATTTCGTGTTTGGACTGTTATGTTTCATTTTTAGACTTATCATTTAGATTACTACTTTTGTTGTTTAGACTTACCATTTCGATTACTACTTTTGTTGTTTAGACTTACCATTTCGATTACCATTTAGAAACATTTAAACATTAACAAAACTTAATATAAAACTAATCAATTATATTAAAGCTAGACAATTACATAACATATAAAATAATCGTCAATTATAAAAATATAATCGTCAACAAATAATAAATATATATCATACAATTTAATATGAAACATTCAAACAAATCATTACAACAATTTAATATAAAACATTCAAACAAATTAAAACATAAAACTCTTATAAAAAAAAAAAAACAATAGCAGACCGCCCAGCAGCTGGGCGGTCAGGTATGAAGAGTGGACCGCCCAGCCCACGGGCGGTTGGGTAGAAATAAAAATAAGTTTGGAGTGGGAGCAGATTTGATAATTTGTTTTTTTTTGGGGTATTAATAAAAAATCGGCATATATTTGGTATATGTACGAATCAAACTCTACTGTGATAAATTGTATGTTTTTAATTGTTCGGAGGTGTACGTAGATAATGGTAAAATAATTAATTTTGAAATATTAATGGAAAAATATCTAATTGATGAGGTTAATGTATATATATATATATATATGTATCTCTAAATTTCGCTTGATAGAAAATTCAACTGCTATTTTTAATGGACAACAATACAGATTGTTTCGCGCAAGGGCTTTCTCTCTCAAAAAAATAATACAGATTGTTTCATCATTTCCTAAAGTTTTCCAACAGCGTGATCTGTGGGGCCATATGTATAACGGGTGGAAAGAGTGCTAAAAAGGGTTAAATCAATAAACTGTACATTCACACACATTTCAACTGATTGCAGGAGACCAACCGAGACGATCTATCAAAGCGTCACGTGGTGAGGGTCCAGGCCTGTTGAGTGTTGTCCCTACGAATCATAATACACCACTCTGACCAACTGGAGGTAAATTCAAACTGGAGGTAAATTCAAACCGAGGTAAATTCACTCTGATCACGTGTGGTCACGGTGTGATCATACCATACGTTACTATTTGTGTTTTCTGGTTGTCCTTTATTACTTTTGTCACACCACAACATGTGAAAAATATTTTTAATCACATACCTTGATTTGATATGACGTGATCAAATCACGATGTATTATTTTCGTCACGTCACGTTTTTTCTTCAATAATCAAAACTGATTAACATGTTTTTCCCCTTCTTCGGGGTATGATTGTGTCACTTTAATGTATATCTAATTCGTGCTAAAATAGTTTAGATCATGTAATCTATAAGTTGGCTGATCAAGATTTCCTATGTATGCAAACTTGAAAAGGAGATAATTTATTTGTGCAATTCTGCTTAGTTTTGCTTAATTATGCAAAACTCTTAAACTAGAAGGTGTACTATGTAACAATTTGTCATAATTTCTTTATTTATAAGTCTGATACCAAAAATTCCCAAAACAAATACTTTTATGTATCAACAGCAAAGGTTTAAATAGCGTTTATCGCGTCATAGCGGAATGGCTGAAAAAACGACACTATTGCCATATAGCGCCGCTATAGCGTGAAATAGCGCGTTATAGCGGCGCTATATAGCCATAGCGTCATAGCTTTTTTGGTCCGAAAACGCTATAGCGCCGCTATAGTAAAAAAATCAAATCAACAGCAAAGACCAACAAAATCTAAATTATACTTGTAATAATTTCAAGATTGACGTCAAAAAGTTTCATGTATACCAATTAAAATATCATATCATATTCTCTTTACAAAATAGTTAACGGTCCGAGCTGGAGGGAGATTACATTAAAACTAAAAGAACAAATACAATACCACAAAAGCAACAAGTAACCTATACAATTATTAATATTCCCAAACAAAAACAGAGACTAGAGCAACATGTTGTGGTTTTACCGGTGTTGTAAAAAACCTTACCGATTAATCACACTACTAGAATCTCCGTTTTTACCAACGGGAGAAAAATGGCTTGTTCCAACGGCTACCCGTTGGAATAAGCCAAAAAAACGTCATTTCCAACGGCCGCCCTTGGAAATACTACCGTCGCAACAAGCCTCCATGGAAAAACTCAAAAAAACTGTTATTTCCAAGCGCTACCCGTTGGAAATAGTTTTTTTAGCCTTTTCCATGCGACGGCCGTTAGAAAAGGTACGCATGGAAATAGTTTCACACCTGGCCCCTGTCAGGATTATTTCCAAGAGATTGTGAACGGGGCCCACTTGAGTATTTCCAAGAATGACTGAGGTGGGCCCCACTTGATTATCTCCAAGGGTTGGCGAACCTGGGACCCACTGAGTATTTCCAAGGATGACTAAGGTGGGCCCCACTTGACTATTTCCATGTACGACTAAGGTGGGGCCCACCGAGTTTTTTCCAAGGGGTAGCGAACCTGGGACCCACTGAGTATTTCCAAGGGTAGATCTTGTTATTTCCAAGGGCATCTAAAGTGGGACCCATCTGGTTATTTCCAAGGACACGTGGGACCCACTTGACTTATTCCATGGGTGCATATTTCCATGGAATGTTGTTCTAGTGTTCGGTGGATAGACCCATGGAAATGCCATACTAACTGGTATTGTATCAGTTTAACCCCATTTTGCAGTCCTCCCTGTACCAACCCGGTACTGTTCCATATTCCCCATTTCTCATTAAACCAAACAAACACAAACACATTGATATCTAATTTGATCGAAAGCATATAATTAGTGGTTACACAGTCATCATACATTGTAGTACCAAAATATGTGCAAAACACATTACAAAAACACCGGCATCCTTGCCAAGCGCAACACCAATCCGAATTAGGATATCGTCCGCCGGTCGATCAGAACCGTTGAAATTAGACATAAACTCTTGTTTAGACATAAACTCTTGTTTTGTGAGTTGGTGAAGGCGTACGGGAACATATCGTCCGCCGGTCGATCGGAACCGTGAAATTAAAGAGCATCGCATTTAGTTTCTTGTAGCGAAGTTTGACGAGATTTTATTTTCATTTACCTATCCATCGAGTCGATCAAATATTAAAACATCGAACGACTATAAACACTTCACTGTGGATCGAAGCTCGGACACAATAAAAATTCAGAACTTTCATGTTTGTTACGTTCAATATTTTCTCTTGATCATTTCAAAACAAATTTGGAATCATTTCATTTCAGATCGACCGTCGAAATGATCAAGGGACAATGAACGGTCCACAAATATTTACTAAATTTGAAGGGGTAAATAATAATGAAATTATTTAAAATTGACAATAATAAGTATGATTTGGTCATAGAAAATGTAAAAAAAATTAAATTATTTTTTGAATTTTTTTCATATTATTTGCTGTACATGCATTACCTAATTAGTAATAATCAAACTATAAGCCGTCTGATAAGCAATGAACGGTCCTGATGTCTTCATTTGGACGATCTTATTAGCAGGGCAGTTTTGATTTTATGCAGCACATAGCCTATATAATTCAAAGAGCATCCAATATTTTTAACAAGCTTTTTGAAGCTAAAACTGCTCTGTTAATATTGGTACTTGCCAACTTTTTTTGTTCCCCATTGCATCCAGAGAGGAAATAATCCTTTTCTGCTTAGCTGTTTTCTTTTCTTTTCTTACGACCTTCCCCTCTTTTCATTTCCCTCTAAAACAATTTCGTTTCCCTCTAAAATGTTTGATTTCCCTCTAAAACAATTTCGTTTCCCCTCTTTTCGCACCCCACTTTACACAAAGGTCTGATTTACCAATAATTTGTGGAAATTAAGGCTTTCAAACTATGCCCACCTTCTCAGGTCAAGACCATTGGGCAGAGCGAATTTGGTGCCGAGTATTGGATTCGGAGGTGCCAGTTCTGGTCGATTTTGTGGCTGACTTGATCCTTGGCAAGACCATGACCATTCCCTTTCTCATGGTGAGTTCATAGCAATGCTAGGTTCTAAGATGCATTTCATCGAACAATTCATGTGCAACCCAAAGAATGGTGAATTATATTAGAAATGAATGCTCACGAGGTGAATTTAAAAGGGAACAAATGAAAATGCTTCTTTTTCTCTCTATTGTTATATTTACTTTATTTCTTTGCAAGGGTTTGGGAGGGGTAATTTTGTTAAGAAATAATAATTCAAAGAGTCACCTGAAAGTTTTGGTTTTACTCTTGTTCAAAATTCTCATTCATTACAAAACTTGCTAATTACTTACAAATTGAGGGACCTAATTGCTAATATGTGAGGATCAAGGTTCAAAGCAACTAAACAGTAGGCACTTCATGCCCATGATCTGTCGGGAAAATATAATGCTTGAATCTTATGAATCCAATGATTTTGCCCTCAAAAATGAAAATATAATGCTTGAACCTTATGAATATAATGTCTGACAATGTCCTTTTTTTTATCTACTTCTGATGATGATTGGTCTTCATGGCCTTCATGCCTCAAAACCAGACTTAATTAGTGACAAACCTCCACCCCTTGTGCAAAGATTTTTGAACACATCCTTGTACCTGACTTGATACCTGTACCAACACCAAACATAGTCAAAACTTAAAACAATGCATGCTGGTATGGTAGTTGCTAAAACAGTAAAGATTGACCTTCTGCCAGTAAATTAACCATACAGGAAATTCTAGAATGAATATGACCAAACCATTGCATGGACATATATTAGACACATATGCAAGCATACTGAAAAAAAAATTCCCAATTTGGAATTTTCTACAATTTCTGGTGGCCATTTGAATCTTATATCATGAAAACAGAAAATGATGCACATGTGCACTAGCTGAGCCTCATAAACATACATGTTCCTTATAGCTACAGGCCGTCAAATGTCCCCAAAATGTACACTTAGTTAGAGTATACCTGATAAACGTCACTGCACCTAATTTTCCATTTATAGGAATTTTTAAAGGGTTTTAAACAATTTTTGAAATCTCAGTCAGCAGAAAAAAAACTGCACTGCTGTTATGCTGGCATATGAATTTCCCATAACAAATTGGTGAACCAAAAATAGCTCTCGACTTCTATAATTTTTGAAACTTTTTGAGAATGTTGTATGTGAGATTACCATAATTTCCATATAAATAAATAAAATTTCCATCTAGCCAATCGGTCAGAATAATTCTCCAAAGTCTGACTGACCAAAATGGCAAAACTGCACTGTGCAATATGCTGGTACTAGAATCGAGTCTCACAAAAATACAAACTGAACCAGTTCTGATACATATCAATTTTTACTGATTTTTGTGCATATAAGTCATGATATAACATACGTTCTAAGATAAAGAAACCAAAAATCCATGTAGCCAATTGATCAGTAATTCTCCAAAGATTGGTAGTTGAAAGAGGGTAAAGCTGTCACATGCGTACAAAGTCATATAAATACATACATACGTGAGCACTCAAACGTGTCTTAAAATACATAATAAATGCACTGACACAAATTAGAACATCATAACATAAATAAAACTTAAAGATTTGGATTAAGACAGTAAAGAAGAAATGCTCTGATGCTATGTTGTTTTTCTCTCTCTCAAGTTTAGGCTTTATTAATTTTCTTCAAATTTAATGTCATTTGGAGGCTCATGTTTCTCTCTATTTTATTTGCAAATGTGCTTTTGAGCACAGTCTATATTTGCTTCAAGTATAGTTTTATAAGCAAGGTCGGTGGATGCTACCGTAGCCCCTGCTTTGGAATCTCAGTTGTGAATACCCCTTATCAAGTACAATCCAGTGACCAAAATTTGGCACTTCAATTTTATCAATCTAGGAACCAGCAATGTATTGCACAGAAGGTGTTTGTGGAAATGCCTAAATGGAAAGATGTGTTATGTATACATTGAAAAACAAATACAGGTTGAATATAACTGTAGCAAACAAATTACACTTGTATTTGAGAGTGTTAAATTGATTCCGGTACTGGTTCCGGTCAGTATTGTCAAAGGAATCTTGAGTTCTCAATAGCAGAAATTAAGTTGTTTGTTTCTAGAATTACTGTTGCAATTTTCCAGATTTGGCCCTCCTTTCTAAAGTAGAAGAAGATAACAATGTACTAGTAACTAGTTCATCTCTTTACCATATTTATCATGCTTTTTATCATTTACTAGTAAAATTGTTGTAATTGCAACCCCTATGATCAGATCTGTACCAAATACTTGAAAAATAGTTGATCAATGTTGTGGTTCCTTTATGTACTTCATATTTTTTAACAATTAGTCAAGCAGATACTTGATCACCATTCATTTCATATTTCTTTGAAGTTCTTATTCTTTTAAATTTACAACAATGTAATATATGGATTCACAGGGATTTATTTTAAATTTCAGATTCAGGAGATGGGGTAAGCATATTTTCTTAACCGTAGCACATAGTTACCACTGTGCTATATCTTTTGGTCAGTGTTTCTGATTTATTGTTCTTTTAAAATTTGAATGTCAAGACATAATCTAACTCAGTTTAGTGATATTAGGTGTCTTCTTGACTTTCTCTCTATTTTTTTCTTAAAAAAAATTATTTAAATGATTTCTACTCAATTTAGTGATATCAGATCAGCAGTTCAACTTTTTCTGAAAGTCAAATTTGTGACTTTACTTCGAGCAGTTGGTTAAATAGAAAATTTTGATCTTTTGGTAATAATTTATGTTAAAACTTACTCTACATGTATGATTTATTTCATCAACTTTTGTGATCTGGAAACTGACTTGGTATAGGGTTTTCTAAGAAATATTTTTTTGTAAAAGTGCAGATTTTTACATAATTTGGACGAGATTAAAAAATGCTAATAAATAGCAGAAAAATCCAAAAAATGCAAAATAAAATAGCAGAGTATTTATCTTAGAGTCCTTTACTTATCTGTAAAGTGGCTTGGTCAAATTACTATTTTATCCCCATCTACTGTTCTATTTTCTTTTTATTGACAAATTTGTCACCTACTTGACAATATTTAAGTGGATTCTAATTTTGGTTGCCACAATGTATTGTATCAATTCAATATTGCTTGCTGCCACAATGTTTTGTATCAAAATTTTATATATTGGCTTATTCCAAATATTGAATTTAAGTTTTCAATCTAATGTTTCAATTTATCACAATTAAATCTTGCTTGCAGCTATGATTTATTTATTTAGATAATTCAAAGGGAGATCTAAAATATATACAAATGTTGCTGTCTCCAGGAACTAAAACATTTCCAACGGCTCGCCCATGGAAATAGTATGTCCAGCCATAAAATAATATAAACTGGATCGGTAAAACATTTCCATGCGCATTTGTCCCACTATTTCCATGAGCCTTCACTATAAAATATTATTATCAGAATGAACAAAACATTTCCAACGGCTACGCCCATGGAAATAGTATGTCCAGCCATAAAATAATATAAACTGGATCGGTAAAACATTTCCATGCGCATTTGTCCCACTATTTTCATGAGCCTTCACTATAAAATATTATTATCAGAATGAACAAAACATTTCCAACGGCTATGCCCATGGAAAAAGAATGTCCAGGCATAAAATAATATAAACTGGATCTGTAAAACATTTCCATGCGCATTTGTCCCAGTATTTCCATGAGCGTTCACTATAAAATATTATAATCAGAATGCACAAAACATTTCCAACGGCCAGCCCATGGAAAAAACTCTTTCCAGTTTGTTCAGACTTATTTCCATGCGCAAGTGGTTGATTATTTCCATGGGCCTTCAATAAAATATTATTTTTGGTCTGTTTGGCGGGTCGCGGGTCATGCAAAACTTTTTCCAAGGGTGAAAATGGTATATTTCCATGGGCAAGCAGGAAATATTTCCATGCGTAACTTTTTCCATGGGCTGCCTCTTGGAAATAGTTTATGGTGTCAGAAAAGTCGATTTATTTCCATGAGCCCTTCACACACTTGGAAATGCGTTTTACTACCGTTGGTAAAAACGGAGATTCTAGTAGTGTCAGCTGATTAGTCGTTGGCGGTGATCAACCCGTCACAGATTTTCTCGACTAATCGGACGATTATTTCCGATTATGACTGATTATTTTCGATTATTCCGATTAATATTGCTTGGCGGTATCCTATCCATCCGACGAGCGCATACCGTTATTTATAACATTGGGTTTTACTAAGCTTGGTTGTCAGAGTTCTTGAGTATCGGCTGATAGAGTGGGAAAAATGGCACGGTAGAGCCGGCTCCATCACGGAACGGCACAGTTATGGTATGGAACGGCACAGCACATGTGTCGGTTACGTGCTGTGACTCGCGTGTCCCATACCGTGACTATTCGTGTGCCATGCCCATCTTTTGAAATTTTGGGACGGCACGGCACGTCATGTGAAATATCTAGTCACGGCACGTAGTTACGCGAGTCACATGTAATTAGGGACCATTAAATCTTTGACCAATAGTGAATCTCGAATAAATTAATCTAAATTATTATCAAATGGTCACGTGAGTCACATGAGTCTTGTTTGGTCATGGCATGACTCACGTGGTTTGACAATTCGCGTGCCATGACCACCCCTTGACATTTTGGTCACGGCACGGTAGGGCACGTGAAAAATTAACTTAGTCACGACACGATATAGGATAAGACCAAAGTCACAGCATGTTAGT
Source organism: Carex myosuroides (assembly GCA_028015225.1). Taxonomy (NCBI): domain Eukaryota; kingdom Viridiplantae; phylum Streptophyta; class Magnoliopsida; order Poales; family Cyperaceae; genus Carex; species Carex myosuroides. The sequence continues at coordinate 17,264,646 of CM051474.1, read as the reverse complement.
CACGGCACGGCACAACACGACACGTTTTTCCACTCTACCGGCTCAACTATGCAATGAGGCTTCCGTGTGGGGCAATAAGAAGGGTATCAACCTTTTGTATCTTTTATTTTCCTTTTATGATGCCCATATTTGTTTGTAAAAGATGCAGCTAATTTTTTAATTTCTACCCATGATCATAGTCGTAAGATTCGCAAATAATTTGTTTCTTTTGTGATGATAAACCGAACGCTGAATTATTCGGTTGACCGAATTTTGACCGAATTTTTCTCGAATTTTTCTCAAAATATTTTTTTTTATGTTTTTTGTTTTAATTTCTTGTAGGACTGAGATTTCTGCTCTGGAGAATTCCAAATCATTCCCGAATTATATCTGAATTATTTCCGAATCACGAATTTTAACCTCGCCAAACCGAATCCAAATAATTCATTTGTCAATATTCCCATGACCACAACTTTTGCCCGCTGTACAGTATACCGCAGAAACCGTATCACAGGAAATCTTCCAAGGAAAATTCGGAGGTAATCCAAAAAGATCTCTTTTTTTTGAACGAAATCCAAAAAGATCTCAGAGGAGAGAATATACTTGAAATTCTCAGTAGGATTATGCACATTTCCAAACAGTTCCTTAATATATACATATAAATCAATTTTAATTTCTCAGTAGTTTGTGCAATCACAGAGGTCAAAAGGCCTTGCTACAGTTCTAGCTAGCAATCGGCACAGCACTCCCACCCATCTGTGTTCCTCATGATACATATCCCAACATGTACTTCCGGCTAACCAATAGCTAGTGATCGAGCATCTTACTGAGCTCAAGGAGAAGATGACCAGGATATGTAAGTTCATTAAGTTCTCCTAATTATCTTTTATATTCAATTTAATCATTATATCTAGTTCACTCATGCAAAATTGGGAACCAAAATAGTACTAATGTCCATTGTCCATTTACTAATCGAAATGCGATGAAATTGAGTATTACGTATCATATCATTGTGCCAATTAGTAACAAAAACAATTCTTACAAAAGTAATTAAAATCTTATCCTCATGAACATTAAAGACTTGAGACTTGCACTACTAGAATAATCGTTTTTTGCATGCCCGGCACCAGTTTTTTGCATGGTTGAGACGGCTCATGCAAAAGAAATGGCGTTTGTTGACTTTTTAAACTTGTTGCATGCGAAGCCCCATGTAACAGGTATCGCATGCAATTGTGTGAAGCTCAACCATGCAACTGTGTGATGTTCTGCCATGCAAATAAGTTTTGAAAGTAAGATATTATAATTAATTCGAGTTACATGCAACAACTCAACTCCATGGACATGCAAATACTTAAAAACTTAGTAGTTATTATATTTAATTAAGGTCCATGCAACAACTCAACTCCCTTCTCATGCAACTACTTAACCACTTAGTAGATATTATATTTTATTAAAGGTCCATGCAACTGCTTAACCCCATGGCCATATTATATTTTATTGAAGGTCCATGTAAATAGTCCACTATCATTCGCATGTAAATAGTCTGGACTGAAGTTCGAAACAATTGCATGGGATTAGCCATGCAATAGTTTATTTACTGGACACAGATTCATTTCTGTTTATTTGATATCTCCTTTTCAATGAAGGTTTTAATTAAAATTCACAACAGCACGAATAATAGCAGTATATAAGAATTCAATACTTTGATAACTTAATTAAATTCTTGCATTTAGAACAAACCTTCCAAAATAATGGAGGAACAAAAACAATTGTACAAAAGATGTATGAACACACATACAACTTTTGATTAACCAATATTAAAACTCTTGAACGGAAGCATATCGAGGGCCTAGAAACCAAATTCATCCTCATCTTGGTCCATGTCCAACTCTTCGTCACTTGAAAGTTCAATTTGGTTGACCTCTTCCTCATCCTCATCTTGCGACATTGCATCGTCTACTAGCTCGAACTCACCTTCATGAGGGGCCAAACCATCCCAATCAAATTCTTCACCATTTGAAACCTCGATTGCATGATCCGGCATTTCATCTTGGAAAAATTCTAGGTTAGCATCGACTTCGTCATCGGCACGAAACCTCCCCTTCGCGCTAGTTTTCATTGCCACCCACCATTGTTGTCTTTCAACTTTATCCGATGCATAAGGAAGGTAGAAAACTTGGATTGCTTGAGGTGCCAATATAAATGGTTCATAATTTTTAAGACGAAAAGCATGTTTAACCTCCACAATTCCATGTTGGTTGTCCACCCTTACACCATTTGTTATGTCAAACCAATTACACTTAAAAAGAACGACCTTGTTGAATCCATCATAATCTAGCTCAATTACCTCTTGGAGAAGTCCATAGTAGTCTTGTGGTGTGTCATTTCCATCCCACTCCCCTTTAATGCAAACACCGCTACTATTTGTTGACTTGCTTTGCCCATATGCTTCCGTGTGAAATCGAAAGCCGTTAACTTCATATCCACCGTAGCATTTCACTTGTTTTTGTGGCATGAGTGCAGCCTTTCGGATGTAGGGGTCGCAATCACGATCAGATAGTACCTTCTTTCGTAGCCAATCTGCGAACCTATCTTCACGAACTTTGTCCAATTGCTGTGCCGATCTGGCTTGTCCAGAGTTTAGCATGCATGCATCAAACTCTCTACACATCAAACATGTCAAAATACAAGAGATTAAGGTTGTGTTTAGAATAGGTACTTTTGAAATCATCAAAATAAACATGTTATAAGATTGTACCCTAGAAATTTATTTTTTATTTCTGGACAATTGAGGATGACATATGTGTGTGCAGCTTTAAATTCCTTCTCATCGAGAGTCCTTCGGTCCGACCGTGTCCAAAAACGTCCCGCAGTATCAAATATCGATAGGCGTCTCCGCAGAGGGTTACTCGTTCCTACCCCTTGTTGCTTAGTTTTAGAATTCTCCGCAAAATAACGAGTACAAAATGAACCAATTTCTTTAACAATTGTTGCCTCGACGATTGAACCCTCGACACGCGCCTTGTTCGTGACCTTCTTCCTCTGTTCTTTGTTTTGTCTGTAACAATTACAAGTGTTTAGATATGGAAACAATAAGTGAATCACAAAGAAAGATATTAAGAAAACACACACCTTTCACATGCATACATCCATCGAGCCCCTACCGGTCCACCCAATCTAGCCTCTTCACACACATGGACCATAAGATACTGCATAGAATCGAAAAATGCCAGAGGGAATATCTTTTCCATTTTGCACATTGTGACCGCAATATCCTTTTCTAATTGATCGATACGGGATGGATCAAGCTCCTTGGCACAAACCTCTCTAAAGAAGCTTGAAATCTCGCACAAAACATCCCATACTTAATCAGGGACAAAGTCTCGAAATGCAACCGGAAGAAGTCGCTCCATGAACACATGCAAATCATGGCTTTTTAGCCCATTTAATGTGTTTGTTTTGAGGTTTACACATCATGACCAACTTGATGCGTATCCATCGGGGAATTTGACATTCTTCTTGAGCCATATTAAAACCTTCCTCTTATTTTGTGGAGAGAGTGTGAAGGGAGCCTTTGGTTTTTGCATTTTTCCGGGATGATCCGGGTACGGTATTAGATTCTGAATGGAACGATTGCAAAGAAGAGCCAAATCTTTCCGCGCCTTTTCATTATCCTTGTTTTTGGCCCCCATGCCTAGAACTGTGTAAATCAAATTTTCCGCGAAATTCTTCTCCACATGCATCATGTCAATGTTGTGTTGCAACAAATTGTCTTTCCAATACGGCAAGCTCCAAAAAATACTCTTCTTTGTCCAATGGTGGGTGACACCATAACCTGGAAACTGGTCAGGGCCAGTCTGTTTACCCCATTTCATCCTCCCTAGTTTAATTACCATCGCGAGCCGCTCCTCTCCAGTTATTTTTCGTGGTGGTCGATCAAAATCTACCATACCTTTTTGGAAATTATTCTTATCGCGACGAAATGGGTGATCTAGAGGCAATAAGCATCTATGACAACCCCACCATGTAAATTTCCCACCATACTTTAGTCGGAATGCCTTTGTTGCCCCCAAGCAATGAAAACATGCTAATCGGCCTTTAGTACCCCACCCACTTAGCATCTCCAACGCGGGGTAATCGTTTATCGACCAAAGAAGTGTTGCTTTCATTGTGAAATTCTCTTGTTTAGACACATCCCATGTAACCGCTCCATCCTTCCACAATTTGGCCAATTCATCAATTAAAGGTTCAAGAACAATGTCAATGTTCCAACCCGGATGCTTAGGTCCCAGAATGACAAGCGCGAGAAACATGGTATCTTCTTTTATTATCATTCCGGGTGGTAGGTTATACGGAAAAACTAAAACCGGCCAACAAGAATATGGAGATGCATTTGAGGTGAATGGCATGAACCCATCCGTCGTTATCCCCAACCAAACATTTCTCACATCTTTAGCAAATGATGGATATTTCCGTGCGAAGTGCTTCCAAGCCTCACCATCTGCAGGGTGCACCATAATTCCAGGCTTCTCACAAAAACCTTCCTTATGCCATCTCATTTGGACCGCATTGAAGTGGGTCATGTACATCTTTTGCATTCTTGGGGTGATAGGTAGATAACGAAGTATCTTTTGTGCAACCGGTTTGGCATTCGTATTTGATCCTATTGGCTTATATCTCGGTGTATGACATACATCACAACTTGTCTTGTCCTCTCTATCCTTATAGTAGAGCATACAAAAGTTTGGGCATACGTCTATATTCTTATGCTCCATGCCGAGCGGCTCGACCAATCGATTGGCTTGATAGAAGTTTTCCGGCATTTTTTCACTAGGGGGAAGCACGCTTTTGATAAGACTCATCATCCCATCAAAGCATTTTTGGCTCAATTGATGTTCCGACTTCAATGCGAGTGCTTGTGTAACGGCCGATAAGATTGTGTGTGATTTGCATTTCAATTGGCCCGTCATGTTCTCTTCCCAAAGCGGTGTATCCGATGCGGCCATCATGTCGAAGAATCTTTTGGTCATTCCGGTAGGTGTATCCTCCTCCCAATTGAAATCTTGCCCAGCGGCTGCCCTTACCATATCCGCTCCCACTTGATAATTGTCATTGATCAAATCTGATGGTGGATGGTGCGGGACATGTTGAGATGTCTCCTCACGTTCCTCCCCGTGTGCGTGCCAAATTTCATATCCGGGATGAAAGCCGAATTGGTAAAGATGCATTCTCACGGTTTGCAATTCTTTGGTGTTGAGGTTTTCACATTTCATACATGGACATAAGATACATTCCTTGCCATTGAGGAGAGTCACAACCGAGGGGTCGGATTTCGCTAAATCAACAAATTCTTTCACACCCTTTATGAACTCGGGTAGTAGCTTTCCATTGACATTTAGTCGATTATACATCCATCTACGATCCGTTGCCATTTAACTATTAAATTGTTGGACAAGAGGTATGAGTTAGCAAATAATTTGACTACATTTGAAATATGGACAAATTATGGTAATAGTTTAATTTGGAGTATATACAATAACAAATAATTGAAATAAATTAGCAAACATCAATTTTTTACTGTGAATAATAGAAATAGGGTGTAGGTTTTGATAAATGTAGGAAAAATTAACAAAACCCGGGACCGGTGTCAAATAATGACGTACCCGGGGCAAATAAATGTAGGACAAATTAACAAACATCAATCTAAACCCTAATTGGGGCAGTGAACCGGGACTCAAAAGAGTACTTACCTCACTCTCTAAAAGCGATTTGATATACAATGCCATTACAAGAAAAAAAACAAGCTCAAAAGAGTACTTACCTCACTCTCTAACCTCCAACGAACTGCAGCTCCCTTCTATAGTTCAGCGGATTAGAAAGACTCCAAGGGGTTTTCTGTGATCTTGGGATCTTGGGATCTTGCGGCCAAATCACGAGCTAAAGGGATGCTTTTTGGTTGGTTTTTTTGGCGGAGACACTATGACCTATTTTGCAGAGAGACCAAGTGTAAAAACGATTGATTAGAACAATGAAAACGACCTTTTGGGGTAAAATTACAGAGAGCAATCGTTTTTTATATCGGAATACCGATGTAAATAATGGTACATCCTTTTGGGGTAAAATTTGTTTTCTTGGCGTACCCCCAGTGTACACATCATATTAAACTGCACCCTATGTAAATCCTTGTGTGACATACACACAATAAATGAAAATGAAGACTTGGAAAAAAGAAGAGCACATAGTTTTGACATAAGGCTCACATCCTACTTACTGTCTTCACATCCTACTTAGAAATTAACATAGTTTGACATCCTACTATACGGCATCCAATACATCATACTAAACACATCACATCCTACTTAATATTATTACAAATTACTGCTTCAATCTTGATCATGTGACTGCAGTGGGTCGTCTCCCCCCCCCCCCCCCCGCTGGCTCCCCCACCATTATTTCCCTTTGATGACCCCCCCTAAAAAGCAAGGAGAAAATGTTTGTTAACAATGATTCAAACATACTTAGTTGTTTTCATAAATGAGGCAGGATTGAGGTCAGGAACTGATCAGAGTCAAAATAATGATGATTTACGTAGGGTTTTGGCTTAGGTTTTGCATACTTTCTCACATTTATGTTTAATTAATTAGAGAAAAAGGCTACTGTCACCCTTCTTTATGTTTTATTGCAGGAAACAAGTTTTGGGACTATTTTACATCAAATGGAGCAAGAATCGGGTCAATCGGATCAGCGACGCTCATCGACTAAGTCCCTGTTACGGCCAGTATTGATCAATACGGACCAGGCCTAGCACAGACCAGAAGATAGCGCTGGAAGCATTAAAACCCTAACTGCCAAGGTCCTAATACGGACTGTATCACCTGATACGGCCCGTATCCGAAGGCATCTCTTGGGGAATAACTGCCGACAGCTGTTTCCAGATTGATTTCTTAGCCTCCAATCAACCTCTACACGTCCCTACACTCCTATATAAGGCCCCTGGGCAGAAGAATACATCATCTTTGTAATTAGGGTTAGATTTGATTAAAGTGAGAAGAGAGGAGTGCTTGTAACCATGCCGTTCCGCGGCTAAGTTCCTTTTCTTAGGGCTAGGCAGTAAACCTTGTTACTCTTGATGTTTTGATATATATATTTCTGTTGATTATGATTTTCTTGTTGTTGTGCTAAAATGCTTTTGTGATTTATTATCTCTTCATCTAATTTCAATGATCTAGTTTAAGTCCGTTAGGGTAGTGACAGTACTTTAATGGTAAGAGAAACTATTTGTATGAGTTAGCCTCGTTGAGATCTATTAGGTTTATGTGAAGAAAACCTTAGCGGGGAAACCATAAACCAGACCAACAAAACACGTACTAAATTCCATCACATGCGTAAAGTAAATCGCAGTGATCTGTGTAGTAATTTGGGGTATTTGAGAGATCTGACATTTGCGTAAGGTAAATCGCAGTGTCCTGTGTAGAATCTCGGTGAAAGATCTGTCATTCTTGCATAACATAAATCGCAGTGACCTATGTGGTATCTTTCATTAAAACAACAATAGGAAATCAGACGCAACAGGAATATATTGTCAAGGCGGATTGAGTGTCAATGGTGTGCCGAAACCCTAGGAATCCTCATCTCTATCTTTATTTTAATTACTTTTAATTGTTTCCTAATTTACATTGATCAACAAACATCTCTCAATTTTCAGATTTCGTCCAGCCTTTCGAAAGATTGTGATTCGATCGCTCAAAGCATTGAACCAATATTCCCTGTGGATCGACCTCGTATATACTACTCGATAGGATTGTGCGCTTGCAGTCCGAACCGATAGCATTTTCGAGTTTATAAATATTAAAAGAAACATTGCTCTCTTTTGAGTGATCAGGAACTTACGTGAAAAGTTGTAAGAGGCGCTCCAGTCCGCTTGAAGAGCTCTGCAAATAATTTTTTGTTTTGTTCCTCCTTCTTCTTAAACTCCTCACGGTCTGCATTGTGTCGGGCCTCTTGGGCAGCAATGTCAGCCAATAACCTCCTTCGTTCAGCTGCCACCTGAGACTTAATCATCACTACCACCTGAGACTTGGTGAATGTTGTACTGTCATCTTCAGCCGAGGTGGCAGTGCTCTTGGCATGAAACGACAATGTAGCATCCTCTTTAGCCAATTCTTTGTTCCCTTTGCATGTTCTCGACCGGTGTCCGAAGCCGCACAAATGGCCTCGCCCATCCTCTCCATCAACAGCAAGATCCCATAGATCCTCGTCAGACATACGTGCCATGTAATTTTCCCTCAAATCCTCATATAGAGCCTGCATTTGACAAATAAGGTGGAACATAAGGCTCTGATCGGAATAGAAGTAGAGCAACAATTCAATTCCTTCAAGCGGCCTTGCCTCAATGAAATTTTTTTGGTGAATCAAGAGCCCTTGGATTGTTTGAAATTAGGTAACGATCAAACAAAGCAAAAAAATTAAAGGGCTGATTTCCTGGTTTCTGTTACGATCATAAAAATTATGAAAATAAGAATTCTATTTTTAGTAATCACTTTTTGGGAATGAATTGGTTCAGGTCAGAGTGTAAGGGTACCGGGGATTTATAACAAAAGGGATAAAAGAAGGTTACCATTTTTTCTTCTGCCTTCTTGTTTACGTACACCTTTCCAGCGTGCGTTTCCTTCGTGTGAATACGATCGAAAACCTCCTTCAGAGTGACAGACGATCCCTTCTCGGATACCTACAGTTACAACATTTGATAATGAGTTTTAAGTAATTAATAAACATAAAATTTGTCAATGGAAACCTACAAAATATAAAATAAAAGGTACCATCTTGCACTTGTGACGAAACAGTGACCTGGAACCACCCAAGTGATGGATGACCGACCCATCCTTTGTTTTGTTATTCCGGTTGGTGGATGACATTTTATCCCATTTATCCTTCGACCAAATAAGACACAACCCCTTCCAGTGTTGCGGATTCTTGCACCACTGAGGCGGGAAGTCTCTCCACAGTAACTTGTCCTCTTTGTATTTCTTTGTGTACTTGCTCCTCAGTACTACCAACTCACGACTGTATGCATCTGCTGCATTTGTCTCAAAGACTTGCAGACAGCGTTTCACGCTTTCCCCCTCCCCCCAAGAATAACTCTGCAAGAATTTTTTGAGTATTTCTACCCTCGCCTTAACGGGAAACATATTGTAAGTCCTATATGGGCCCGGCATATTCTCCAAAGTTAGGACCCTTATCGTGGCAACCACCCTTGTGCAAAGAGGAAGGGATGTGAACTCCGCGTCACCGACAACAAACAATTGAGGTCTACTGCCAAAATGTGATGGTTTACGACCCTTGGCCATACCTCGGCCCCGCCTCACATCAGACTTCTTCCCCCTTACCCTCCTTCTTTTCGCCTGGCCCTCAGCCCCTGTGGCATTCTCATCGTCAAGTTCCCTCCCCGAGGCTTCCATTGCTTCCTCACAGTCATGAAGTGCAATGCGTTTGCACCCTTCTTACCACCATCGTCATCCACGACCGCTGGATGCGTGCTATCCTCCTCTGAATCAGCTGTGTCTTCACTGTACTCTGACTCTCCCTGCTGAGTGGCATCAGACTCGGGCCAATCATCCCATTTGGGATCACCGGCCTCCGGCTGTAGCGGTGAATTGGGGACTGAATTGGGGGTTTCTGACAATGAAAAACATATTAAGAAATATAAATTCTGACTTTTATCCAAAGGAAAAATCTAGGGAATGAAACCTGTGTATGTAACTCAGTCCCCAATTTTTCTAGATTGTTTGAAATTGTGAGATATAGGAAGGGTTCAAGTGAACTTTCTTATTGGAGGATGGATACGCACAATGATTTAACTCATATTTGGGGCAATAGACATGACAACTCAATTACAAAAACAAAGCAAAATTTATTAAACTGTACCTTTGCTCGATGAGTCAGATGTTGATGAGCCACGGCCTCTTTCGGTCATGTCAGGTTGTTGAACCACCGAGTTGGGGGTGCCCGACTTGGGGGGTGTTCCTACAATCAAAATGAAAGCCCATTAGAACATTCAGTAGGTTGCCAATTTTGCTTAATAGCTTACAACATATATAAATCTAGTTATTGAGAAATTATCAACTTAACCATGTTAAAATAAATCATCAATTCCAACATCACAACCTAACCATTATTAAACTCCTTAATTTATAAAATTCAAGCTAGGTTAATAACATTATTAAACTCCTTATTAATTAGCTAGATAACCTGATCTATCTCATATGTAGCATCTTAATAGGGTTACTCTTATCTATAGGAAATGACAGCTCTGCAAATAAGACGGTACCTTGGTCAGCTTTTGACGGATCTGGCTTGTTGAACCTCGATGAGCGGCGGGTGGGGCTGCACGTGCTCGACCTGCTGCGTTTGGCTCAGCCTCTGACTGTCTTGTCAAGTTGCTGTGCCGGTGGTGGATTAGGCATTGGCACAGCTGCTGGGGTCTCAGGTGTGTTAGGCGGTGGGTCAGCAGGTTGGGAATCCTCTGACGGTGGTGGTGGCAGGTCATGGGCAACAGGCGGTGGATTATGCAGAGGCACAATTGATTCAGGTTGCTTGGGGGGTTCTGACTTAGAGGGTGCTGACATGGAGGGCTCAACCGGGGTTCCTACAATCAAATTGGAGACCACTATTATAGCTTCAGTGGTATTACCCTATAGCTTTTTATCATCTAAATTGAAGAATAGATACATAATCCCAATATAGTAGCTTATTTAAGACAAGAATTCTAAAATTACAACTCTAAAATGTATAAGACGGTACCTTGGTCAGCTTGTGACGGTTTTGGCTTGTTGAACCTCGATGAGCATCGGGTGGGGCTCGACGTGCTCGACTTGTTACGCTTGGCTCGGTCTCTGACTGGCTTGTCAAGTATCTGTGCCGATGGTGGGTTCTCGAGAGTGTTAGGCAGTGGCAACTTGGGTTGGGAATCCTCTGATGGTGGAGGTGGTGGTGGCACATTTGCTTGGGTATTGTCAGATTTATTGAGCCTTGAACTTTTTTGGCGAAATGAAATCTCGAGATTATTGTCAGCCATGTATTCTGTGATTATGGGACTGCATTTAGTGTGTTAACTATAAGCAACAAAAGTGTAATTGAAATATATGTACTCTATTGGGATGTCTAGTTTTGTTGGTAACAGAGATCAAATGTCGGACACTAAGAAGGACAGTATAAATACAATAAATGAAAAATAAGTAGAACACTTTTCCAATTTTAAATCTTTTTCTTCCACCACTGTACTAGAATGCATGGAAAATACTAATCATCCTAATATAGCAAACCCTAAACCCTAAAATTCAAGAAATTCAAGAACTAATTTATTAGCAAACCCCTAAACCCCTGAACCTTGCCGGGATCTTGAACTAATTTAGCAAACCCCTAAACCCTAAAATTAAAAAAAATCAGGAACTTCACAAATACCTAAACCCTAAAATTCACCACAGATTGCGGGTGGGGGTGGGGGGTGAGGGTTGGGGTTTGTTAGATCTATGGTACTTACCACTTGACGGCCGATCCCTTCTCCGATATCAGATCGATCGACACTACAAAGACCTAGGCGCGACTTGGATAAACTCCGATAGGTGACGGCGACTCAGCGAGGGAGACCTTTGAAGACGAAGGGTTTGTGGGAGAGCGACGGCCAGAGTTTTTGAGAGAGAGGAAGGGCTTACTGTGATGGAGTGGGATTTCAAAAAAATACGCTAAGTCCTGAAGTATTCTCGTGAGTATTAAGTGGGGAGACGCTCTTTTCATGCACTCTGCGGTAGCGGAATCTGAAGTACTATATCGAGACCGTTTGATTAGGCTCTGACGCGAATTATGATGGATAATGTGTATCAAGAACGGCCCGATCAGAACGGAAATATTCTATTACCTTAGAGAAAGATGTGCTGCATTTAGTTGGGAGACCTACCCACTCGGTGCTCTTTAGCATCAGGTACCGTAATACTTAAGTTTCAATCGGAACGGTTTGATCAAATCCTAGCACGATCATTGAAGCACCATATGCAACGTCTAGGGTCAGATTTACTAGTATATGTTGCGTTATTGCAGAGTGTATTCACCCTATACCAATATACAATTTCAAATCATTATATCACGTCCATTTATCGCCAATCGGACGGCACAAGAGCTACAGCTGTGATGAATATGTACTGGTATGTACATAAACTATTTTGAAAAAAATCCGAAAATGCCTTTTTTTTGTTTTATTACAACACATCTGGCCAAATAATAATTAATAACATAATTTTATAGACTTTCATATTTTTTTAACCCCTTCAAATGTTAAAAACAAAATTGGACCGTCCATTTTGTCCCCAATTTTGAACGGTCGATCTGCGATGAAATGACTCAAAATTTATTTTAAAATGATCAAGAGTTAACATAGAACTTAGTTAGCGCAAAATATAATAAGTTATGTTATATATTGGTTTCGATCCACCGCAAAGTATTTATAGCCATTTGATGCTTCGATGTTCTGTCGAGTGGATGGAGGGGTGAATAAATACTTTACTTGATGAAACTTTCCCGCAAGACATTAAATACAGTGTTCTTCGATTCCAACGGTACCGATCGATCTCCGGGACCATTATTTTATTACATATTCATTACCCCTTTCATCAAGAGTTTATGTTTCATATTGATACATAGAAGATGTCATCCATATATATGCAACTCACATTTAATTGCAAAACTAAATTTTATGTATAAAATCATCTTAGTATGAAATAAATTACAACATTGCTATTCATTATTGTATAACTATTATTATTATTATTATTATTTTCATTATTTTCATTATTTCTTTAATTATAACATTGACATTAATTCTCACTAAATACATAAAATACTAATCATATATATATTATGCATCAAGAAACAAGGAAATACAATAATAATTTTTTAATTAAATCTACACATTCAACTTAAAAATAACAAACAAAATTATTAAATTTCTGAAATAAAATATACAATGACTTATATTAATGACCTACAAGTATTCATCATATTAATCACAAAATATATATTTTCAGATCAAGTTGCTGTGTACTTAACCCATTCAACAAGGATTTTGAATGAAATTTCAAAGAGAGCTACTTCATCTAATGGAAGCGCAAATCTGACTCAATCCAAAGGAGACCGACTACTCTGCGCGTAGCCATTACCACTCTGTATGTAATCCAACTTAGGCGCTACAATGAAATTTCATTTAACCTCATTCTCAATTTTGGGCGCCCGCTCGCGCACCTTGAGTTTCCGATCTCTGTGATATCTGATACCTTGAGTTTCCGATCAACAAAAATCTCAACCGTTCATACACAATTTGCAAGAATCTCAAATTTGGAACGCTATCTAGGATCAGGACACGATGGTTGCGCAAATAATGGTGTATCTCAGAGGATTAGTGCCACAGGGTTATTTTGCTCCTTTACCACATCGATTTGGTCGAGAGAAAACATAACCAGCCGCCATTAACCTCCTCTCTTACCAAGAGAAAATTTCACCTTTCACCATCTGAGAAAATTTCGCAAATTTCTGCAGTAAGGAAGTCTCACAATCTCTCTCACTTCCACTGCGCCCTAATCTGAGAAAGGCATTAGGTACTGATCTCTCCTTAATTACTCAATATCTTCCTCTTATTTTCCTTTTGATTAGAGAATGTTGGAATTGAAGTAATGAAAGAACTATGTGCCAATCTGGGCATATATGTATAAATTTAACCTAATTTGTTGGGATTTAAGCTAATTGTACAAGCAATTGGAATTTAGGCAAATTCTGTGACTGTGCAATGGTTGCTAATTTTGTACAATCAAATTTGTGTATTTCTCTTCAATGCAACTTTTTAGTTATTGGGAAACCTTTCAGCAAGACACATTATTAGGGAAGCTTTCAGGGCCAGTCTAATTTAACAAACCTAGATTTTATAATTATCCTATTGGAATTGGTCTTAAGGTGATTGATAAAATGCTCAAGTCAAAGTTTTCCTTCTGTTTTGGTCTAATTTCACTATTTATGCTTTGGTGTATGACAATTACATTGAGTATTACGTGTTTATGTAGAACATTTTCTCAATTTTTTCTTCCACAGACCATACTTATGCCTTCAAGATAATACATGTTCATATTTACTATTTAGACCTTAAATACAGTTCATATTTTTTCATTAACACTTCTTTTGGTTTATATAATACACATCAAAAGACTGATAGTCACCAACAATTTTCAGCATGAATTTAAGTTATTGGGAAAGCTTCCTGTAGTTATTACATTGTAGTTACACATCAACAGGGACTAATTTATGTTATTGGGAAAGTTCCTTGTTATTACACATCAACAGGGACTAATAATTAGTTTCATTTTTACCCTTTATTTTTATACAATTGTAGTTACTTATTTTCTATTGTTGGTAGTGACAATCAATAAGTAATTGTACTTCACATATAGTGAAAATTCCTTATTTAATTGGCCAATATGATTTAATTTTACTCTTTTTTCATATTTCTCATAGTTGTTACTTTAATACAATCGTGTAATTCATATTTAGATCAAACATCCAATTTATAGATAACAGCTTCGTTTTCTCCTTTCCGGTAAAAGACAAATGGGTCGTCCCAAGAAATCTCAACTAACAAGGGCAAAAGCTACCAAATACGGCAAGGGGAAACGTAGTACAGCTCCTACACACTCGGTGCGTGGTGGCAGTTTGAATGATTCCCCGGAAGTTGAAATTACACCGTCTCAACCTTCAAAGAAGAAGGGATGAGGCGCTGGAGAGATAAGGCCGGTGAAAGAGGATATCGCTGACCGACCAGTGATATGGCGAGTTGGACCACACGAGTTCAGCTGTGCAAAAAGTGCAAATAAAATTACAGCAACAATCACTAGGCTTGCCCTAAAATACATGCCTGCACCATTTAGATCTTTTCACAGCTTCGATAAGACAATAAAGGACAAAGTGGAGAGGGAATTTTTGGTAACCTTTTTTTTATATTCATGCTTACAAATCACATACTACTACATTAATTTATCGGCTTTTAACTTATTGTACATGGTGTAATTCTGGTACTGTGATGGAATTGGGTTAGGCATCCAAACAAAGCAACATACATGAAATGAAAATGTCAAAATAACAAAGGGATAGGTTCAATTTCTAAAGAAAGAACTATTGATTTCAAAATGGAGGGAGTCTATAAGGGTGCTATATAAAGTTCCCTTGGCTGTCTGAAATAGGATTCCCTAATCTGTCAGCAATCGTTCTTTATTTAGTAATAACCTTCCCAAATATGCTTGAAATATGGCTTTCTAAACAAGGTTCCCTTGGCTGTAATAAATAAGCCTACATCGCGGTCAAGGGCTGTCAGTAATAGGGTTTCTCATCAAATAATTACATTTTGAAGAGTAAAATTTGGATGATGCTTTATAATCTTCTTGAATGTAGGAGAGATACACATACCACGAAGATGAAGATGTTGACTGCTGTCGTGCAGTACTCGATGCCATAGCAGCCAAAAGGTATTGTGAGGAGCTGGGTACAGCAAGGAGGAATCGTATTAAAAAATACAGGTGGGACATTGTTTCTTGGAAGACCGATGTGCCGCATTGGTCTGTAGTGCCCGAATTTTGGCGAGGTCTTTGTGATATCTGGTTCACAGAAGAGTGGCAAATGGTCAGTAAACGAAACCAGTTAAACCGCACCAGCTCTGGTGGTACGATCTCCCACTACGCTGGATCAGCTAGTGCTCACCAACATTTTGAGAAACTGGTATTCTGAACACTTACGCTCTAATATTATAATTATTTCAACATTAAACATTCATCTAACATTTAATTATCAAACTTGCTTTTCATCTAAAGACTAAGCTGTTCAATGGGAGAAAGCCAAGCATGGAGGACCTTTACATCCATATGCACTGTGCAAGAGAAAATAGCGTATCACCGGTTGTGGCTCAAATTAGTACGGCCAAGGAGGGTGTGGCTGAAGATAATGAAAACAGTGATGGTAATAGAGAAGTGGATCCAAGCTGCGAGGAGAGTACAATGGAGTTCGATATCAACACCTTGCAATTTACAAACACGGAAAAGGAAAATGTTTATGTAAGTTCAATTTACAAACACTGATTACCATTACAAATATAAAGGACTGGTAAGATGAAACATGTGGAAAGGGTAATTAAAAATGATGGAAGGGTAATTAAAGATGAAGGGTAAGGATGGAAGGGTAATTTAATATTAAGGGTAATTTAAGATGAAAGGTACATGTACAAAATTATTTGCCTCAACCCATTTAGCATGTAATGCCCACAATCCACAATCCACAAAATACAAATCCTTTTCCAATTGAATTATTTTCGGCATTCCTCATATAAGAGCTTGATACTGGTCACTACAGTAGGCTTAAGGTACTGTCAATTTAATGTTAACTTAACAAATTCATTGCCATCTCATTTTCACAACATAAGTCTCGTGCCTCTTAGACATCTGCCTATATATAAAAAATTTCTCTTTCTCAATTTTCACTTTAATACATATTTATCATCTGTTCCAACTAATAGATGAAGGTTAAGGCAATGAAGGCTGATCAGGCCAATGCGGAATTGGACGAGAGCGCCTTATTTCTGACAGCCCTTGGCGGACCAAAACATGGCCGCGTTGTAGGCTTTGGAAGCGTGATAGCACCAATCAAAACAGCAAACAACCGAGACAGGCAGAACCACACCTCTTCTGTATCCGGGTTGACAAATTGTGGGCAGCAGGAAATCTTCACTAGGTCAGAAATGAATGCGATCATAGAAGAACGTGATCGTCATATCGCCGAGGAGCGTGCTCAGATGAAAAGGGATCAAGCACAGAACCTATTAATGTTCGCCCAATTGTACAAGACGATTGTGATCCAACAGCTTCCTTCACAGGTATGTCTTTCCAGATTAGTGGGGAATATGGGTTCTTTCAAAACATCCGACTCCTTTTATAACATGGAAATAATGGCACATATTAGATTGCACTTTTTATAACAACAGCCTTTTAGAACAACTAATTACCTGTCTTTTCACATTTTTAACTTATGCACCAGCTACCACTTATGAACCAACAGCTGATGGTATAGTAGGAAATATGGGTTAGGTGCATGGTCCCACCTCTCAACTGATGGTAGTCACAGCTACCAACTTCAGAAAAAAAATCTAAGTGATTTTAATGTTACAAATCTGACAGGATGATCTCACATCTCAACCATCTCAGGAAGTACCCTCACACCTGGAAATGGAATTCAACCAGGTAAGTACCTTTACAATGTTAGTTGAACAATGCACTTATTTAAGTTATTTTGTGGCATCAACTGCATAATTTGAAAAACAAGCTCAATGTAACTTGGTCCCCTTAATTGGTAATAGTACTGTATGATAAATAATAATAAGTTGTTCAGAGGCTTCAACTGCATAAATAATTGTTATAACAATAACATGTTCTAATATAACAATTTGATATACATAGGATGCTGCTGGTTCCATACAACCAAATCAGGGGCCTTTCCAAGCATTGCTGAGTTCTCGGAATGTACAAGAAATTGCCGGACATGATGCCGCAATGTCCGATTGGTTGGCCAATCAACCTTCAACATGAAGCAGGGAGGTCTAGTGTGGTTGGCAATATTAAGGGTAAAGTATTTTGGGTATATTTTGGGTATATTTTGCAATCTCAGTGGGGGTTTGTTTTATTTTGTTAATGCTTGAAAGGTGGGTATATTTTGGTTATATATAGAAGTTACTCTTCTTATCTTCTTATCTTGGTAATTGTTTGAAAGGTATTGTTTTAGTGTCTTTATAATATTGGAAAAATGTATGATGATTATAGTCTTTTGGTTATATATCGAAGTTAATTACTCTTCTTATCTTGTTAGTTGTTTTCTATGT
Source organism: Carex myosuroides (assembly GCA_028015225.1). Lineage (NCBI taxonomy): Eukaryota > Viridiplantae > Streptophyta > Magnoliopsida > Poales > Cyperaceae > Carex > Carex myosuroides. The sequence goes on along the minus strand of CM051474.1, from coordinate 17,246,717 downwards.
ATGTACTCTTCTATGTTTTTTATGTAAATCTTGTTGAATGGTAATCTGGGAATTGGTAAACAGTACTGGGTTGGTACCAGATTGGTACAGGGAGGGAGGATTGTAAAATTGGATTATGCTTTATTGCCTCCAAGTAGCTCATTTTAGACGTCGGAATATCCACGCAAATATTGGTAATTTATGTGCATGCAAAAGTGCAAATCATATCCTTGCAAATAGTTAGCCATGTAATAACTACATATTCTTCTAATAACGAAATCATCGTCCCATGCAAATAAACATATGGGGCCCACGTTAACTAGCCTTGCAAATAATCAAGTTTGTTGCCTTGCAAATAGTCAAGTTAACTAGCCTTGCAAATAGTCACGTTATCTATCCTTGCAAATAGTCAAGTAGGTCCCACGTTATCTCTCCTTGCAAATAGTCTAGTGGGTCCCGCGTTCCCTTGCCTTGCAAATACTATGGTGGGACCCACGTCCGCTTCCCTTGCAAATAGTATGATGGGACCCGCACTCTCTTCTCTTGCAAATACTCCAAACTGGGTCAACTCTCGAAGTAGTTGCATAGCTAGTTATTGCATGCCAAGCCTCATGTAACAGACTTTTTGCATGGCTGTCCTTGTAAATACTGACTATTTGTATGGAGGGTATTTGCATGGTTCCACTTGCATGTCTAAGGCCATGTAACAAGCCATTTCGGGGCTTGTTACATGCCTAAGGCCATGCAACAAGCCATTTTCGTTGTCATGCAATAAAAGATTATTCTAGTAGTGTTGTATACCGGTGTATATATAGGTGCTGACTGAATCAACCACAGCTACCCTTTATTAATTGTAGTTGCCAGTGTATAATTTGTCATTGACAAAACACAGAACCGATACAAAATGTGGAAGCTTAAAATAGCAGAAGGTGGACCACTGGTGAAAACTTGCTATGGAAATATTGGAAGAGAAACATGGGAGTTTGATGAAAGGCTTGGATAGAGTGAAGATCGAGCGGAAGTAGAAAGGGCTCGAAAAGAATTTTACCTGAATAGGCACCGAAATACTAGTGGATTTGCCCCCATTCAATACTAGTGGATTTGCCCCGAAATTCTTAAAGTTACCATAGCATAAAATCAAAATTAAATGAATATCACGCGAACCCAGTTCGCGCACCAAAATGGGTTGGTGCACGGACTGAGTTGGCGCACCAACTGGTGCTCTAACTGGATTAGAGCACCAACTGTTTCGAAATTTTTACTGCTCTTCGATGTGTTTCACCCTGTTTGAGCACTAATTTTGCATCAATTTTGGTGAGCCAACCCAGTCCGCGCAACAACCTATTTTGGTGCGCGCACTGGATCCGCGTGGGTGGTAAAATTGGAAATAGCTTGGGCTAGGTGGTAATTATTTAATTTCTTTTTTTTTACTGTGGTAACTAAAAAAATTTTGGGGATTCGCCCCTGCCAATAATAAAGACATTTGCTTATGGACATGATCTCTATTTTTCCTCAAAAAAGACGTCTGGTTGGCCCATGAATATATATCCTTTGAGGAGAGAGATGCTCTTGTGCCTTCTATTGAAGTAGAACTAAATACAATATTTGGTACATGGCTGATAAGCATCTATGTAAATATATTACCAAGATAACTTTTTTTTTTTTTTTTGGAAAACCTCAGTCGTCCACCACTTTTGTTGTCCATTTCTTTTCATCTTTTATCTTTTTAACTTTTAATGATAATTATTTATATGTTAGTTAAAACTATATAATCATTAAGACCAAGGTTAAAATTCCACATTATTTTCATGCCACAATCATGCCTCTTTTTTCTTAACCTTTCTGTTCGGCATACTTGCAATAAAGTTTGTAAAAAACTTAGTTTTACAAACAATTCCAACAAAAATAATACATTACTTAAATAGAAAACTGTATATATACATACGATGTACAGTTCAAACAATACAAATAAGTTAGAAATGCAACATGCAGAACTGACTGTTATTTGATTCCATGTATGAAGTTACAAACACACACAGAAATTCTGCACCTGATAGTATATATGGCCAACGAGAACAATAGTCAACTATTACTTTATCCCAATAAATAAGTCAACTATTACTTTATCCCAATAAATAAGTCAACTATTACTTTATCCCAATATTATTATTTAATGGATTGCAAGCTGCCCAAAAAGATTGATTCAAAATCAACTAAATTAAATTAAAGTCTTAAATCAAAGCACCCAAGTTCATATCCATTTTAGTTTCTTCTTTAGCTACCGTAGACCCAACCATTTATTTCCCATCTAAATTTTTTGATTTCAATAGAGTCCATTCCAACTAATAATACCAACTTGTGCTTAGACCCCTCTAACAAGAAGTATTTACTCCAGTTTTGAAATTTATAAAGATAGACCTTTTAAAATAGAAAATTCACAATTAAGTTGATGGAATTTGTATCAGTAAATACCAGAAACCTAAAATGCTTTGTAACAGTAAATACCAGAAACCATTTTAAGATTAGTTACTCAAATTCACTAACCATTCAAGGTACTGGCGCAGCATATACCCTACCCAAACTCTCAAATAAGGAACTAGGAATTAAATTAAGTTAAAATTCTACTCAAAGACAACACAACCCAAATTATCAAGCCCAGGTATTGTGTGTTGACTGCCAACCGCAATCGGGTTCAAACCCATTATAGTATCAATAGAGAAAAAGAGGAATATTCATAATTTATGTGACATTACTCCATCTCAACTTGTTTTCCTTTTTAGTTCCACAATTGAGGTATGAATTTCAGTTTCATTTGGAATCTCACTGAAATAAAAAGGAGAACAAGTTCGTATCAATCAAATGAGGAGTAATTACAAAGGCCTACCTTGAAAGCATAACCTAATAATTATACTATTCAATTCCCCTCTTTCTGTAATGTAACAAATGAAATTGCCATACCTTTGAATTAATTCATTAATAAAACAAAAAAGAAGTAATTCAATTGCAACACATGAACAAAATAAAGTTATAATACTCTAAGCAAGGCAAGACTTAAAACAAACACTATAACCTTGCTATTAACTACTGAATTCCAACTTGAAAGAACTCAAAGGTAGGATACCAGAGTTACTTGCGATTTGTAGAATTCTAGAGAGACGGGGAAACCCAGTCTCGAGACAGTCGTGAGTGTTCCCACTGTGAGTGCGCTCACGACGGCAACGAGAGGGGTCGGGTGGCGGCAGAGAAGAAAGACTTGGCAGAGGGGTCACGCGGTGTTTTTTTTTTTTTGGCTAAACCTAGAAAATGGCGGGTCGGGCGGCAGAGAAGAAAGACTTGGCGGGTTTTTGAGGGGGCACCTTTCAACGACCGGGTCAAATCTGTCGCTGAAGGGTTCGTAGCCGAAACAATTAATTTTTTTTTTTTTTTATGTGATCTTCAGCGACCTTACCGGTCGCTGATGCGGGTCGTTGGAAGACCGGTTTTGTTGTAGTGTCTCCATATAAAAATGTTTTCGGAGATCAAATTTAATATTGTTCAAATTTATTTAGATAGGTAGAAAATCACTTGATCTAAACATTCCGAACTATCCAATAGTAGTGATTTTGTACCTATCTAAAAAAGTTGTACAAAAAGTATAAAAAATGTAAATTTAAGTAGGTATAAATTTTCTATGTATTTGTTAAATTAATTTATTGTATTTGTTAAATTAATTTATTGTCAATAATTATGTCTATGTATATAGGGCAGTTCTTTTATTATCTCTTCTATTTATTAAATAATATTATATATATTTTGAGAAGGAACATGGCCTTATAAGAAAAGCTATTGATTATTGCTTATCGACGAGTCCGGCTACTATAACACTAGTGTCATTTCAAACTAAATAACACCACATCTTAAACCATTGGATCTACTTTAATATTCGTGCAAGACACTAGTGTCATTCCAGCCCTATCTTGTGCACGAATATTAAAGTAGATCCAATGGTTTAAGATGTGGTGTTATTTAGTTGGGAATGACACTAGTGTTATAGTAGCCGGACTCCTTATCGACTCTTTATTGTAGTATTAATTTTGGACCAATATTCACTACTAGAATTTCCGCTTTTTTCATGCGTAGCAATGTTATTTCCATGGTGAGGAAGGGCCCTTGGAAAAGAAATCGAGTTTTCTGACACACTCAACCATTTCCAAAGGGGGTCCCATGGAAATAGTAGCGCATGGAAATCCCTGATGTCTGCCTATGGAAATGTTACCTATCCGCCGTTGGAAATACTTTTGCATGACCCATGACCCGCCAAACAGACCGAATACTATATTTTATTGATGTCCCATGGAAATACCTGATGAGCTACCCTTGGAAATAAAATGGAAGTTGTGAGACCTATTATTTCCATAAGCGGCCCTTGGAAATGTTGTGGTTAGTTTGTTTATATTATATTATAGTGGAGGTTCATGGAAATAGTGGAGCACTGTGCTCATGGAAATATTTTATGGATTCAGTTTATATTATTTTAAAGTTGGACTTGTTATTTCCATGAGGCTACCGTTGGAAAAGTTAAGTTCCTGGAGACAGCAACGTTTCTGTTTATTGGACATGTCCCTTTGAATGCTCAACAAAATTAAATCATAGCAGCATAGAAATATTCAATTGTGATATTTAAAATGAAGTATACAAATGAAAACATCTTTAAACATAAATTTGAGGTCTTTGCCAATTACAAGACATATTTAAGTTTAATTTAGATTCAAAAATTATGACAAACCAAGAAAAGAGAATAATATTTGAGGTCTTGTGTAGACACCTGTTACAAACCAAAAAAAAGATAACAAGGTTAGAGAAGGGATTTGACAAAAGTGAAGCATGCCGGATTAGTAAAATGTATAGAAATTTTAAATGAAAAACCTAACACATGTATGTTGATTTACCAATTAATTAATACTCTTCATCGGAATCATCGGAGCCTAAGCAATCTTCTTCACCGTCTTGCTCCATGTCATGCTCATTCTCACCCTCGCCTATGTTGTTTTCGTCCCTCGCCAAACTTGACGGTTCATTTGATGTTGCCGGCGGAAGGTTGTCGAATCGATCACTAGCTCGAACTCATCTTCTCGAAGGACCATACCATCCCAATCAATGTCTTGTCCAATTGTTGGTTCAATTGGATTATCCGGTCTTTCCTCTTGGTAAAATTCGATGTTTGTATCGTCGCCCTCGGCACGAAACCTTGACTTCGGACTTGTTTTCATTGCCACCCACCATGGGCGTCTTTCGGCCTTTTGCGATGCATAAGGTAGGTAGCATACTTGAGTTGCTTGAGCCGCTAATACAAACGGCTCGTAATTTGTAAGGCGAGAAGTATGCTTAACCTCAACAATACCATGTTTGCGGTCGACCCTTATACCATTTATTATGTCAAACCAATCACATCTAAAGAGAATTACATTGTGGGCATCATATTGTAGCTCAATGACATCTTGGAGAATTCCATAGTAGTCGATTTGTGTGTTGTTTGCATCCCACTCTCCTTTAATGCAAACACCGCTACTTTTAGTTGACATGTTTTGCCCATATTTTTGTGTGTGAAATCTATACCCATTGACTTCGCATCCTTCGTAGAAGTACGCTTCTTTGCTAGGCTTGATTCCTGCCATTCGTATGTAGTAATCGCCTTCATTCCTAGAATTTATTACCTTTTTACGTAACCAAGTTGCGAAACCCTCTTGACGAATTTTTGGCAGATTTAGTGGGCTTATGGCTACTCCAGAGTTGAGCATGCATGTATCAAACTCTCTGCATTTTAGAATATGACAAAATATTAGATTGTGATAGGTTCTAGAATAGATAATTTTGAGATCATCAAAGTAAAATTTATAAGATTGTACCCCATGTACTTCTCACAGATCTCTGGACAATTGAGGATGACATAGGTGTGTGCAGCATCAAAATCTGTTTCAGAGAGAGGCCTTCGTCTTCTCCTGCCAATACAACGGATCGGAGTATCGAATATCGAGAGTTGTCCCGCCGAACGATTACTTGTTTCAACTCCTTCTTGGCCAATGTTAGATTTTTCGGCAAAGTAGTGTGCGGAAAATGTACCGATTTCTTTGGCAATTGTGGTCTCTACAATTGAACCCTCAACCCGTGCCTTGTTTGTAACTCTCATCCTCTGTTCTTTGTTACGCCTGTAATTGCAACAATGGTTAAGTGTTAGTTGTTACAATAATTGTATGATGGTATAGAAATAGAAGACATAGTTAAGCTTAGTGTTCCTTCATGTAAAATAAAAATAAATTCCAAACCACAACGAACCTTTCGCATGGAAACATCCATCGGGACCCTACTGGCCCCCCCATTCTTGCCTCGTATGCTACATGCAACGCAAGATGCTCCATTGAATCGAAGAAACCAGGAGGAAATTTTTTTTCTGCCTTGCACATTGTGACAACAAAATCCTTTTCTAATATCGCAATGCGATTTGGATCAATTTTCTTGGCACAAATCTCTCTAAAGAAGGCTGAAATCTCACAGAAAACCTCCCATACGGAATCCGGGACAAAATCTCGAAAAGCGACCGGGAGGAGGCGCTCCATGAACACATGTAAATCATGACTTTTAAGTCCAATGAAGGTGCTAGTGGTTAGGTTAACCAACCTTGACCAATTGGATGCGTAGCCATCTGGAAACCTTACTACATCCTTGAGCCATGTTAAAACAATCTTCTTATCACCTGGAGAGAGTGCGAAGGGGGCATTTGGTTTTTTTCATCTTTCCCGGGTTGTTGTCACCCGCCGGAATTAGGTGTTGGGTGGGACGATCACAATAAAGAGCCAAATCTTTCCTTGCTTTTTCATTATCCTTGGTTTTGCCACCTATGCTTAAAAGCGTGTATAGCAAATTTTCGGTGAAATTCTTCTCCAAATGCATCATATCTAAATTGTGTTGCAACATATTGTCTTTCCAATAGGGTAAACTCCAAAAGATACTTCTCTTTTGCCAATGGTGGGTGTCACCATAACCCGGAATCTGTTGTAATCCTCCCTCTTTACTGTCATATGGTCCAGAATTTTGTTGCACTGTTTTTACTGTTCACCCGGATCAACAATTTTCAAAGTGGCTTAATAAATAGTAAAAAAATTCCAAAAAATGTAAAATTTGGTCTCCAAGTACATTTTAATATAGATTGAACATCTAACGGTTTGAATTTGTTGTTTGAACATCAAACACTAAGATATGCCCCGGAAGCACCTTGCCGAAATACATCCGGAAGCACATTAGCCATACTCTATATATATATATATATATATATATATGTATGTATATACACGCACATATTTATCTTGTAAAGACATTACAACTTAATATGAAAATATTATAATGTTCACTACATTGATAGAATATACAAATTATAACTGTATTTTATGTTACTTTTATTTTCCAGTGAGAAAAATAATTTGTTAAATAACATGTTAATTTTTTATAATATCCTAATTAGAAGTTTGAATTATATTCGTATTCATATTCATATTTGTTTAATATCCGGTTCATATTTATATTCATTCAATATATGTTTCATATAATTATTAAGACACGTGTTACCGCCACTAGTACAGAAAACGCGACCGTATACGATCCCAAAAGCTAATGACACATGGATACATGACCGTGTCAGCGAGTGCCGTGTATTAATAGGGGATGCGTTGTACACGGTTACTTAACCGTGTCTATATCGAACTAATATACGTATAGTTTATAGAAAATAAACCGTGTCAGGTCTCCAAAAAAAAGGCGTTGATTATGGTGATAACCAAACACGGCCTTTCACTAACTAACTATGTACGAATATATATTATCATGCACGGTAACAAACAGTGTACAAAAGTTGGTGACTTTTGTATACGGTTGGGTATGTACGAGCTTTTTTTTTGTGCAAGTGTCTCCTCCCATTACATACTGTATGTTATTGTGAATTTTTTCTCATCCGTATATGATATGCAATGTATGGCCGTGTTTTCTGTACTAGTGCGCGTTAGAATTATCAGGAAGATTGATATTTTGCGGTTTTATGCGACCAAAATTGAATTATTTCTTTCAACTACTATATGTCGACCCTTAAACTGTAGCTGTGCTGTAGCTCTACAGGAATATATAGGTCCAAAATTAATACTATAATAAAGTGAATTTATTAAACTATTAGGACTATCGGGACTATCAGGACGATCAGGACGATAAAAACTGCGTTAGAACTATAATAAACTGTAGCTGTGCTGTAGCTCTATTTATATTTGTTTAATAGCCGGTTCATATTTATATTCATTTAGGACTATCAGGACGATCAAAACTGTAACTGTGCTGTAGCTCTACAATAAAATATTGGTCCAAAATTAATACTATAATAAAGTTAAGTTATGAAATGATTAGGACCTCACAATTATATTTGAGCATGCATGCTGTTATGTATGCGCTGACACGTGTTGTACCACGTAAGATGTCAGGATTTCATGGTTAAAATTCCAGTCGTAGGATATGTCCCAATTTGTCGGGGTTATTAATATTTATTTTTCCTGGTATGAACTCTGAACAAAATTAATGTAGCAAACAATTTCCTGCGGCTAATTTTAACAAATCAGGAGCGTATTTATTTATCGTTCTTCATGACATCAGACGATAAACGAGAAGAGAGGAGCACAGGGGAGGTAGTACCGTTAGTTAGATAAAAAGATTTAAAAATATTGGTTACTTAAAGGTCGAGATTTTAATTTTCCTCACGATTTCATAGACTCTGCAAAAGTATTCAAACAAAAAACCTTAGACACTGTAATTGTTTAGACCCATAAAAAAAATAACAATTTCAAAGTTTTTTTTTTTCTTTTTTTGGCTAATTCCTGATAAAAAATGTTGGAAGTTGATTCAAAATTAACACACCTAATTAAGATGGCTGCCGAAGTTAGTGGGTTAGAATTTCTCCAAAATTAGAAGTCTATATTTGTCAAATGTTCTAGAGTTACTATTTTTATATTTAGTTGAGTTAGTGAAGAATATGGTTTCCTTATTTACATAGGCAGAAATAGCATGTTGTAGGGTTAGTGGATTCCTTATTTAGATTAATGTTTAGCTATAAATTCAGATGTACTTTGTATCCGAATTAAGAAGGCAATAGAAGTTAATTTCAGCAGAAAATTTCTTCTCTCTATTTTGTTGTATCCTTCTGAAATTTCCAACATTTGGTATTAGAGCAAGTCGATCCTAGAGTGTTTTCAATGTCAGAAAACAGCAACAATGTCGTGAATGTAACTCAACCCACAATTCCTTTTTTCAAAGGCGAGAACTAAGCATTTTGGAGCATCAAGATGACGACCTTGTTCAAGTCTCATGGCCTATGAGATTTAGTTAACAATGGTCCACCAGTTTCAGATCCAAACCAGCAAGAAAATCAGAAGAAAGATGCAAGGGCGCTATTCTTCATCCAACAAGCAATGCATGACACCATCTTCTCAAAAATTGCAGCAGCCACCAACGCAAAGGAGGCATGGACAACCCTGAAAACAGCATTTCAAGGGGGTACTCGAGTCATGGCAATCAAACTTCAAGGCCTACGCAGGGACTTTGAAACATTGCATATGAACAAGGAAGAATCTGTGCAAATTTTCCTTTCAAGAGTACAAGAGGTGGTCAATCAAATCAGAGTATTTGGAGACACCATGGAGGAGAAGACGGTGGTGGCAAAGGTGTTGAGAAGCCTAACACCCAAGTTTGATCATGTGGTAGCAGCAATATAAGAGTCCAAAGATCTGAACACCTACACCTTTGATGAACTCATGGGGTCACTGCAGACTCATGAATCAAGGCTGTCGAAGGCAGAAGATAAAGGCGACGGCAAGGCGTTCTACATGCAGGGGAGACATCAAGAAGCAGAGGCAGAGGCAATTTCAGCAAAGGAAGATGAAGAGGAAGAGGCAGAAGCAACACTGCCGAAAATAGTCAATCATATGATGAATCCAAGAAGGACATCCAGTGCTATTATTGCAACAAGTTTGGGCACTATCAATCTGAGCGCTATGAAGCCAAGAAAAAACATCCAATGCTACTACTGCAATAAGTTTGGGCACTACCAATCCGAGTGCTACAAGAAGCAAAGGGAGGAGAATCAAGCAAGCTATGCTGTAGAAGAAAATGAGCAACCGTCACTCTTCATGGCATACATCGAAAGCAAGATTAAGGCAAGCAGCAAGGGCACAGTAGGAGTGCACATAAAAGAAAATAGTGGCAGCAGTCCAGAAAGTGGCAAAATCATGGTGAGTAGAAAATTTATAAATTAATTTCAATGCATTCATTTTTTGAACGTTTTTTGACCACTTGACTTTATACAAAATTAATTTAAAATTTTAAAACATTTGCATGCAGACGCGTTACTTGTAAGATAGCCAATCCGATAGTTTTTAGAGTTGAGTTCACAAAGAGGCTTGGTGAACATAGGAAAACCCTAGTTCTACTCAATAATAAGTAGAAAACATACATAAGAGATGGTGAGTCATCATTCCAGATCTTTGCATCCCAATTGTCATTCTCCGATGTCGGTTTCACCTCTTCTATCTGCTCCTTAGCCTCTTCGATATCAGCTACCATGAGATTGTGACTCAGCTGATTCATCATCCACCGTGGATGCTTCCACATCATTATCAGCCTCCATGACCTCCTTTTCAACCACCTTGGGCTTTTACTTCTTTGTCTCATATTTCGGCCTCTCTTTAACCTCAGTTGTACCATAACTTGTACTGCCTAAACCCTCAGCACTTTGTGCAAGGAACTGCTGTCTCATAGCTTCCAATTTTCTCTGCTCCTCCTTTTGTTTACCAGTTAGAAGCTTGCCCTCTAGCATCTTCTTCAATTGCTTCTCCTTTTCTTTCTCCTTCTTTCTTGTCTTTGCCTCCTCAGCTGGCAATGCACCATATACCATTTCTTGCACTAACACATTGGTCTTCTTTACTTTCTTCTTAGACTCCACCTTGGTCTCGGTTTCCATCTGCACATGCCTCTCATCAGATTCTGGGGCGCCAATTTCACTCCCAGGAGCAGCAGCACCAGCATCTGCTTCAGGTTTCGAATCCTGCATGTTAACATCTGCTCTAGTTGTGGCCTCTTTGGGTACTTCATTTAAGTTTGTGGTGCAAAACAGGAACTTCAGTTTCCTCCTCTGTGATTGTTGGCTCTTGCTCAGGATTGACTTCTACAATATGTAGTCTCATCAAGGAAAGTCCCTTTTCTTCTTTCTCTGCCTCCATCTGTACAGGCTGGTCGAAACATGATTCTGCCATCCTCAGCACTTGTGTATCAGTAATGGTAACCAGATCCCCATCAGAATCCTTGTACTTGATCAGCACATATTTTAATGAAGGAAACCTCTTCGTCACAATATCTCTCAACACCTTGAAACTACATTTTTCTGGCATCTGAGCCAGCCGTATATCATGGTTGTACAGCAGCTTCAACGGCCTCTAACGAATGAGCCCTACATTCTCCACCTTGAGGGCTTTTTCATCAAACAAAAAATTTCTACTCACCATGATTTTGCCACTTTCTGGACTGCTGCCACTATTTTCTTTTATGGGCACTCCTACTGTGCCCTTGTTGCTTGCCTTAATCTTGCTTTCGATGTATGCCATGAAGAGTGACGGTTGCTCATTTTCTTCTACGGCATAGCTTGCTTGATTCTCCTCCCTTTGCTTCTTGTAGCACTCGGATTGGTAGTGCCCAAACTTATTGCAGTAGTAGCATTGGATGTTTTTTCTTGGCTTCATAGCGCTCAGATTGATAGTGCCCAAACTTGTTGCAATAATAGCACTGGATGTCCTTCTTGGATTCATCATATGATTGACTATTTTCGGCAGTGTTGCTTCTGCCTCTTCCTCTTCATCTTCCTTTGCTGAAATTGCCTCTGCCTCTGCTTCTTGATGTCTCCCCTGCATGTAGAACGCCTTGCCGTCGCCTTTATCTTCTGCCTTTGACAGCCTTGATTCATGAGTCTGCAGTGACCCCATGAGTTCATCAAAGGTGTAGGTGTTCAGATCTTTGGACTCTTATATTGCTGCTACCACATGATCAAACTTGGGTGTTAGGCTTCTCAACACCTTTGCCACCACCGTCTTCTCCTCCATGGTGTCTCCAAATACTCTGATTTGATTGACCACCTCTTGTACTCTTGAAAGGAAAATTTGCACAGATTCTTCCTTGTTCATATGCAATGTTTCAAAGTCCCTGCGTAGGCCTTGAAGTTTGATTGCCATGACTCGAGTACCCCCTTGAAATGCTGTTTTCAGGGTTGTCCATGCCTCCTTTGCGTTGGTGGCTGCTGCAATTTTTGAGAAGATGGTGTCAGGCATTGCTTGTTGGATGAAGAATAGCGCCCTTGCATCTTTCTTCTGATTTTCTTGCTGGTTTGGATCTGAAACTGGTGGACCATTGTTAACTAAATCTCATAGGCCATGAGACTTGAACAAGGTCGTCATCTTGATGCTCCAAAATGCTTAGTTCTCGCCTTTGAAAAAAGGAATTGTGGGTTGAGTTACATTCACGACATTGTTGCTGTTTTCTGACATTGAAAACACTCTAGGATCGACTTGCTCTAATACCAAATGTTGGAAATTTCAGAAGGATACAACAAAATAGAGAGAAGAAATTTTCTGCTGAAATTAACTTCTATTGCCTTCTTAATTCGGATACAAAGTACATCTGAATTTATAGCTAAACATTAATCTAAATAAGGAATCCACTAACCCTACAACATGCTATTTCTGCCTATGTAAATAAGGAAACCATATTCTTCACTAACTCAACTAAATATAAAAATAGTAACTCTAGAACATTTGACAAATATAGACTTCTAATTTTGGAGAAATTCTAACCCACTAACTTCGGCAGCCATCTTAATTAGGTGTGTTAATTTTGAATCAACTTCCAACATTTTTTATCAGGAATTAGCCAAAAAAAGAAAAAAAAAAACTTTGAAATTGTTATTTTTTTTATGGGTCTAAACAATTACAGTGTCTAAGGTTTTTTGTTTGAATACTTTTGCAGAGTCTATGAAATCGTGAGGAAAATTAAAATCTCGACCTTTAAGTAACCAATATTTTTAAATCTTTTTATCTAACTAACGGTACTACCTCCCCTGTGCTCCTCTCTTCTCGTTTATCGTCTGATGTCATGAAGAACGATAAATAAATACGCTCCTGATTTGTTAAAATTAGCCGCAGGAAATTGTTTGCTACATTAATTTTGTTCAGAGTTCATACCAGGAAAAATAAATATTAATAACCCCGACAAATTGGGACATATCCTACGACTGGAATTTTAACCATGAAATCCTGACATCTTACGTGGTACAACACGTGTCAGCGCATACATAACAGCATGCATGCTCAAATATAATTGTGAGGTCCTAATCATTTCATAACTTAACTTTATTATAGTATTAATTTTGGACCAATATTTTATTGTAGAGCTACAGCACAGCTACAGTTTTGATCGTCCTGATAGTCCTGACAGTCCCAATAGTTTAATAACTTCTCTTTATTGTAGTATTAATTTTGGACCTATATTTTCCTGTAGAGCTACAGCACAGCTACAGTTTAAGGGACATATAGTAGTTGAAAGAAATAATTCAATTTTCGTCGCATAAAACCGCAAAATATCAATCTTCCGGATAATTCTAATGCGCACTAGTACAGAAAACACGGCCATACATTGCATATTATATATATACGGATGAGAAAAAATTGCACATTAACAGTACTGTGTAATGGGAGGAGACACTTGCGCAAAAAAAAGCTCGTACATACTCAACCGTATAAGAAAGTCACCAACTTTTGTACATTGTTTGTTACCGTGCATGATAATATATATTCGTACACAGTTAGTTAGAAAAAGGCCGTGTATGGTTATCACCATAATCAACGCCTTTTTTTTGGAGATCTGACACGGTTTATTTTCTATAAATTGTACGTATATTTGTTCTATATAGACAAGGTTCAGTAACCGTGTGCAACGTATCCCCTATTAATACACGACACTCGCTGACACGGTCATGTATCTTTGTGTCATTAGCTTTTCGGACCGTATACGGTCGCGTTTTCTGTACTAGTATCGGTAACACGTGTCTTAATAATTATATGAAGCATATATTGAATGAATATAAATATGAACCGGATATTAAACAAATATGAATATGAATACGAATTCAAACTTCTAATTAGGATATTATAAAAAATTAACATGTTATTTAACAAATTATTTTTCTCACTGGAAAATAAAAGTAACATAAAATACAGTTATAATTTGTATATTCGATCAATGTAGTGAACATTATAATATTTTCATATTAAGCTTGTAATGTCATTACAACATAAATATATATATATAGAGAGAGTGGCTAATATCAAAACGTTTGTTCCTAGCTCCCGGTGCAACCAAGTTGTTTTCAGATTTTCAAAGTCCAAACGATCGATCCGAACCGTTAGATGTGATCTCTATATTAAAATGCTTGGAGACCAAATTTTATATTTTTTGGAATTTTTTTACTATTTATTAAGCCACTTTGAAAAAATTGCTGATCACATGGTCCAGAATTTAGTTGCACTGTTTTTACTGTTTACCCGGATCAGCAATTTTCAAAGTGGCTTAATAAATAGCAAAAAAAATCCAAAAAATGTAAAATGTGGTCTCCAAGCATATTTTAATATAGATTAAACATCTAACGGTTCGAATCGACCGTTTGGACTTTCAAAACCCGAAAACAACTTGGTTGCACCAGGGGCTAGGTGCAAACGTTTTGATATTAGCCACTCTCTCTCTCTCTCTCTATATATATATATATATATATATAGTGAGAGAGAGAGAGAGATAGACTATGGTGAGTTGTGAAGTAAAACGTTTTTTTACTTCACACCATATTTTCATTTTGAAAATTCAAACAACCGATCCGAACCGCTCAACATGTTCTAATATTGAAATGTGTTTGGAGACTAAATTTTACATTTTTTGGAACTTTTTTACTATTTATTGAGCCACTTTGAAAATTGCTGATCCACTGTGAACAGTAAAACAGTAAAAATTGCTGGACCACCAGATCAGCGATTTTCAAAGTGGCTTAATAAATAGTAAACAAATTCCAAAAAATGTAAAATTTAGTCTGCAAGCACATTTCAATATTTAGAACATGTTGAGGAGTTCGGATCGGTTGTTTGGATTTTGAAAATGAAAATATGAGCGTGAAGTAAAAATGACCTCTTACTTCATAACTCACCATAGCCCAGCTCTATATAGATATATATATATATATATATATATATATAGAGAGAGAGAGAGAGATAGGCTATGGTGAGTTGTGAAGTAAAACGTCGTTTTACTTCACGCCATATTTTCATTTTCAAAATTCAAACAACCGATCTGAACCGTTAAATTTTTTCTAAATATTGAAATGTGCTTGGAGACTAAATTTTACATTTTTTGAAATTTTTTTACTATTTATTAAGCCACTTTGAAATCGCTGATCCACTGTGAACAGTAAAAACAGTAAAATTTTCTGGACTACCGGATCAGCGATTTTCAAAGTGGCTTAATAAAAAGTAAAAAAATTCCAAAAAATGTAAAATTTAGTCTCCAAGCACATTTCAATATAGAGAACATGTTGAGCGGTTCGGATTGGTTGTTTGGATTTTGAAAATAAAAATATGAGCGTGAAGTAAAAATGACATCTTACTTCACAACTCACCATAGCCCAGCTCTGTATATATATATATATATATATATATATATATATATATATATATATATATATATATTATTAACAAAAACTAATCACAAACGTAAGCGTAGTTTTAATCAAACGATACGAACAACAAAATATTCTTCTTTCTTAACATACATGATTCCCCTACAAATGAATTTCTCAAAATCTAAAATATACGAATACGAAAAATTATATGTATTTGTATTTGTATATGATTTGAAAATTAAAATCGTATTCGTTTTGCTTATCTAATATTGTTTTAGTTTTGAAAGCAGGTACAAATACAAATACATATAATTATTCGTATTTGTATATCACTACTACAGAAAAGCAATCACCAACTGTTCACAACCGTTGGTAATAGTAACAATCACCAACTAATTCTTACTACAGTATAATAATTGATTGTCACTTTTACCAACTGTTCATACTACAGAACAATACTTGGTGATGAGTAGAACTAGGGTGTTCAACGGTTTCAACGGTTGTAGACGCAACACTCGTAAGGTAGACCAGTTTCAACGGTTCGAATTTGTCATTTCAAGTCAATCCAAGAGGTTTTAGAGTTGAGTTCACAAAGAGAGTTGCTGAACTTAGGAACACCCTAGTTCTACTCGTTGGTTGGTGATTGTCACTTTTCTTACTACAGACAATTAATTATTGGTTGTCACTTTCACCAACTATTCTAACAAATAATTATTTATTGTCACTTTTCTTAATTAATAGAGAACAATTATTGATTTGTCTCTTTCATCAACTGTTCTAAGATCAGTTTGCAAATGTTTCTCACGATACATATTAATTCATACATATTAGTTAAACAGTATGAAATACTATATAGCACAATACTAAAATATTAACCCAAAAAACCAGAAATATTATAATTCAAGTATTACCAAATATCCCTGCTCATTGGAGAACTATTACCAAAATATTCAAGTATGTCACTTGCAAAGTCTAAAAGTGTAAATGTATGCCTCCTTTATATATATATAGTATATACATGTCCCTTAACTAAAGATTGTCATCAACACACTATCCCTGACTGTATTTGTCTAAATAAATTAAATGAGGGCAATGTGTTTTCACATTAGTGAGAATTGCAATACTGTTTTTCAAGTTTAAAAAATTGGTCATGCCTCAAGCTTGAAACACCTCGACTGTTTTGTAGCAATTTGGCTCCGGACTGATTGGAGTTAGTATTAATTGAAACTTCTGTACATACGTACAAGGAAAACAGTCACAGACAGTCGGCCCTCCTATCGGATCCATCTCCCTAAACTGTAGCTGTTCTGTACATCTACAGTAAAATATTGGTCCAGAATTAATACTATAATAAAGAGTCGATAAGCAATAATCAATAGCTTTTCTTATAAGGACATGTTCCTTCTCAAAATATATATCATAGTATTTAATAAATAGAAGAGATAATAAAAGAACTGCCCTATATACATAGACATAATTATTGACATTAAATTAATTTAACAAATACAGGTAGACAATTTATACCTACTTAAATTTACATTTTTTAGATTTTTTGTACAATTTTTTTAGATAGGTAGAAAATCTCTGCTTTTGGATAGTTCGGAACGTTTAGATGAAGCGATTTTCTGCATATCTAAATAATTTTGAACAATATAAAATTTGATCTCCGAAAACATTTTTATATGGAGACACTACAACAAAACCGGTCTTCAGCGACCGGCATCAGCGATCGGTAAGGTCGCCGGTCGCTGAAGACCACATAAAAAAAATAAAAATATAAAAATTTAATTGTTTCGGTGACGAACCCTTCAGCGACCGATTTGGCCCGGTCGTTGAAGGGTGCCCCCTCAAAAACCCGCCAAGTCTTTCTTCTCTGCTGCTCGACCCACCATTTTCTAGGTTTAGCCAAAAAAAAAACACCGCGCGACCCCTCTGCCGTGCCGCGCCGCCCGACCCCTCTGCCAAGTCTTTCTTCTCTGCCGCCACCCGACCCCTCTCGTTGCCATCGTGAGCGCACTCACAGTGGGAACACTCACGAATGTCTCGAGACTCGGTTTCCCCCGTCTCTCTAGAATTCTACAAATCGCAGGTAACTCTGGTATCCTACCTTTGAGTTCTTTCAAGTTGGATTTCAGTAGTTAATAGCAAGGTTATAGTGTTTGTTTTAAGTCTTGCCTTGCTTGAGTATTATAACCTTATTTTGTTCATGTGTTGCAATTGAATTACTTCTCTTTTGTTTTATTAATGAATTAATTCAAAGGTATGGCAATTTCATTTGTTACATTACAGAAAGAGGGGAATTGAATAGTATAATTATTAGGTTATGCTTTCAAGGTAGGCCTTTGTAATTACTCCTCATTCGATTGATACGAACTTGTTCTCCTTTTTATTTCAGTGAGATTCCAAATGAAACTGAAATTCATACCTCAATTGTGGAACTAAAAAGGAAAACAAGTTGAGATGGAGTAATGTCACATAAATTATGAATATTCCTCTTTTTCTCTATTGATACTATAATGGGTTTGAACCCGATTGCGGTTGGCAGTCAACACACAATACCTGGGCTTGATAATTTGGGTTGTGTTGTCTTTGAGTAGAATTTTAACTTAATTTAATTCCTAGTTCCTTATTTGAGAGTTTGTGTAGGGTATATGCTGCGCCAGTACCTTGAATGGTTAGTGAATTTGAGTAACTAATCTTAAAATGGTTTCTGGTATTTACTGTTACAAAGCATTTTAGGTTTCTGGTATTTACTGATACAAATTCCATCAACTTAATTGTGAATTTTCTATTTTAAAAGGTCTATCTTTATAAATTTCAAAACTGGAGTAAATACTTCTTGTTAGAGGGGTCTAAGCACAAGTTGGTATTATTAGTTGGAATGGACTCTGTTGAAATCAAAAAATTTAGATGGGAAATAAATGGTTGGGTCTACGGTAGCTAAAGAAGAAAGTAAAATGGATATGAACTTGGGTGCTTTGACTTAAGACTTTAATTTAATTTAGTTGATTTTGAATCAATCTTTTTGGGCAGCTTGCAATCCAGAATAAATAATAATATTGGGATAAAGTAATAGTTGACTCTTGTTCTCGTTGGCCATACTATCAGGTGCAGAATTTCTGTGTGTTTGTAACTTCATACATGGAATCAAATAACAGTCATTTCTGCATGTTGCATTTCTAACTTATTTGTATTGTTTGAACTGTACATCGTATGTATATATACAGTTTTCTATTTAAGTAATGCATTATTTTTGTTGGAATTGTTTGTAAAACTAAGTTTGTTACAAACTTTATTGCAGGTATGCCGAACAGAAAAGTTAAGAAAAAGGAGGCATGATTGCGGCACGAAAATAATGTGGAATTTTAACCCTGGTCTTAATGATTATATAGTTTTAACTAACATATAAATAATTATCATTAAAAGTTAAAAAGATAAAAGATGAAAAGAAATGGACAACAAAAGTGGTGGACGACTGAGGTTTTCCAAAAAAAAAAGAAAAAAAGTTATCTCGGCCGGTAATATATTTACACAGATGCTTATCAGCCATGTACCAAATATTGTATTCTTTAGTTCTACTTCAATGGAAGGCACAAGAGCATCTCTCTCTTCAAAGGATATATATTCATGGGCTAACCAGACGTCTTTTTTGAGGAAAAATAGAGATCATGCCCATAAGCAAATGTCTTGATTATTGGCGGGGGCGAATCCCCAAATTTTTTTAGTTACCAATTAAATAATTACCACCCAGCTCAAGCTATTTCCAATCTTACCATTCACCCGGACCCAGTGCGTGCACCAAAATGGGTTGTTGCGCGGACTGGGTTGGCTCACCAACTGGTGCTCTAACTGGGTTAGCGCACCAAAATTGGTGCAAAATTAGTGCTCAAACAGGGTGAAATGCACCAAAGAGCAGTAAAAATTTCGGAACAGTTGGTGCTCTAACCACCAGTTGGTGCGTCAACCCAGTCCGCGCACCAACCCATTTTGGTGCGCGAACTGGGTTCGCGTGATATTCATTTAATTTTAATTTTATGCTGTGGTAACTTTAAGAATTTCGGGGTGAATCCACTAGTATTGAATGGGGTCAATTGAACCCTCTTTTTTTATTCAAAATTTATGTATTATCCAAAATTAGTTTAGAGTAAAATGCTATTCATATTATGAAATGGACTCGTATTCGCAGCATGAAAATTTTATATGATTGTTTCCATTCTTTCTTAATGAATCCAAAACAAGTCAGTATAATAATATAAGAAGCAGGATCCTGAGTAATTATCCAACCATCAATCTCAAGGATGTGTATTTCTTCTTGTACCGATTTCCATTAAAAGAAACCTACAATGATGTCTTATTCTTCATTACTTAATTGTGGCATACTCAAAATGCTGTAGCTGTGATGGAGATATAGGAACAGACTCAATCACCAGCCACCCTTTCCTGTAGTCACCGGTGTATATCTACAGTGACCCGGCCTTAATATTGTAGATACAGGTACAGACTATGTTTGTTTGTGTTGAAATTGAAATCGGATTGTGGTTTTGTACAAGAGAGGAGTTTATAAACTTTAATATCTTTTTATTACTTAAGAGGAGTACAAGGTTTGGAGTACAAAACCGTGATATATTTTTTCACCTCAACGTATACATGTGCCACCAACTATTTATACTACTCACATGGCGGCAATAGACATTTCTAGATTTAAGTTCCTATTTCTACCGACTTTGCATATGTCGGTTTTGGTCCTTCATGATTATATTCTAGATTTTACTATATACAAATCTACAAATTTCTGGACGCCTATAAACTACCGACTTTGATTTATAAAGTTTCTAGAACAATCTAGAAGTAGTATTTGGGCCTTGGGCCTTGGGCCTTCGGTGCTGTGAAATTCAACAGTTTGTTCCTGCACATAGCACGTGGGTGGTTATATACCGGTGTATATATAGGTATGCTGACTGAATCAACCACCGCTACCCTTTATTAATTGTAGTTGCCAGTGTATAATTTGTCACTGACAAAACACAGAACCGATACAAAATGTGGAAGCTTAAAATAGCAGAAGGTGGACCACTGGTGAAAACTTGCTATGGAAATATTGGAAGAGAAACATGGGAGTTTGATGAAAGGCTTGGATCGAGCGGCAGTAGAAAGGGCTCGAAAAGAATTTTACCTAAATAGGCACCATAGGAGGCAAAGTGCAGATCTACTTGCAAGGATGGAGGTTAAATTTATCTTTAGTTGTACCGTTACATTAAGTTGTAGATGTCATATATAAAATAAACAAGAAGGTTCAATATATGCGATTGAAGAGCAAATTCATCTGTTCCTATACATAGATCAGGAATTGTCATTCATTCGGTATATCATGCTTTTCAAGTTAAACAACTTACGTGTGACTTGTCTTCAATTAAATGCCTTTAATTAGTTGGGAGATGTTGAGCTAAAAAACAAAATACATCCAAATATATCCTTGAAATCTCGTTATATATTTCTGGTTTGTTCACACTGCAGCTCGCCAAAGAGAACAACTTTGATTATTTCAAAAAACCAAGCAAAAATGAGGAGAATTTTGAAAAATCAGCTTCAGCAGCTTTGCAGAAAGCACTTGATTATTTTTCAGCAATTCAGGCAAAGGATGGACACTGGCCCGGAGATTTTCCTGGACCTTTATTTCTCACACCTCTTTTGGTATATCTATTTTTAATTTTCATTTCTTTATTTTAGTTCATTTCGCCTTCAGTGATTGTGCCATATATTTTGCTGCTATATATGTTGGTGGTCAGGCACTTCACATACATGTGATGTGACACATGAATTTTGTTAATTAATGCAGGTCATTGTTCTTTATGTCACTCAATCTTTTCATGTATTATCTTCTGAGCACCGGAAGGAGTTGTGTCGTTACATGTATAACCTTCAAGTAAGACTACTACTCCATCTAAATACATGAAAAATTAAGAACTCGTTCACTGGACCTAGATCTTTATTTATGAGCAAAACACATCAATTAGCAAATTGTTTGTCATGTACATAATTATTTTTTCATTATACATATTTCAATAAAAAAAGGCTTTATATGCTTTCGCTTTTCTCTGATTAAATAACAGAACGAAGACGGTGGTTGGGGTCTAAATGCAGAGATGCCCAGTTGCATGATCTGTACTGCTCTAAACTACACTGGTTTAAGGCTCCTTGGAGAAGTCGCTGATGAGCAGGCCATGCAAGAGGCAAGAAAATGGATCCATGATCGTGGTGGAGTCACTACGATAGCATCATGGGGAAAACTTATTTTCTCGGTAATTAATTTTTCACTAAATGGAATAGATTACTTTTCGTAGCTGACACTTGGAACTTCAATTAAAAAAAATTTCTGTATATGTGCGTGCTTGTTTTAAATAAGAAATTGAAGTATGTTAACAAAAATGAAGCAACTGTCTGGATAGAACAATTCTCAAACCTTGACCTAGCAATCTTTTAGATCGCTCCAGCAAGGCAGTATTGTATGTGGTTGCATCTAGGGGTGTCAACGGCTTTGATAAAGGTCGGGTGGCAGTATTGTATGTTTGGGCTTTCTACATGTAGGTCAAATACCACTTCATGCACCATCCTTTTTTTTAAGCAAGGCTGCTTTCCTTGAATAATCCGGCCCAATCAGGAAGCCCAAATTTGCCTTTATCATTTATCAAAATGTAAAAAGGATCTTTTAAACACCGCTTGTCCAGAAATGACTCGGCCTACTAAAGAACTCCCAAATTTCCCTTATTAGTACCAAAAAAAAAGATAAAACAAGCTAGCACATAATTAGACCATCCCTTTATTATTTGTTTTTTTGTCTTAGATGAAAACCTGGACCTTTTCAAATTTGTCCTGTCAAATAGGGTTTTTTGTAGTTATAGCTAGTTACTTATTCTAGTATCTATTTTACTCAGAAAATTGGCAGTAAATAGGCACCATAGGCCCATCCATCCAGGTATAATACGAGCATATCAGGGTATCTAGTAGTTCAGAAATAACTTATTTTAACTGCCACTTTGTAATACAGGGAAATACTACTGCCGTATAAGATTGATTCTGGTAGCATTTATATATTTATATGGAAAGCGATTTGTTGGTCCCATCACAAAGACAGTGCTTTCCTTGAGAGAGGAGTTGCACATTCAACCCTACCACAGCATAGATTGGAACCAAGCACGCAAACTGCTTGCTAAGGTAATATTCTCGTTTTGATTTTCTTAATTTTTATTTTTATATACTCTGCCTATACTAAAAATTACGTGGAATATGAATGTAGGAAGACAGATTCGTACCACGCTCAAGATTTCAAGAAAACTTGTGTGAATGCCTATACAAAATAGGTGAACCTCTATTTACCACTTGGCCCATTTCACTAGTGAGAAAAAAAGCACTAGATGCAATTGAGAAAGAGTGAGCCTATGGTGCTATGCATAGCACGGATGGGGTCCGTGCTACGGCTCAAAATTTGACTTTTCAAAATTCTAACGGTCGATCAAACCGTTCAATGTGAGAACCATATGAATATGTACTTGCAAACTAAATTTTATATTTTTTCGAATTTTTTTACTATTTTTTTAGATAGGTAGAAAAATCAGTGTTTTCTGAAAATTCTGGACCATCAAAATTCTACCTATCTAAAAAAATAGTAAAAAAATTCGAAAAAATATAAAATTTAGTTTGCAAGTACATATTCATATGGTTATCACATTGAACGGTTGGATCGACCGTTAGATTTTCAAAAGTCAAATTTTGAGCCGTAGCACGGACCCCATCCGTGCTATGCATAGCACCATAGCCTCACTCATTGAGAAATATTTACAATATGAAGATGAAGACACAATGTACATATGCATGGGAGCATTTGAAAAGGTAGGTATTTTAGCGTTGTTAGTTTCTTTGTTTATTTGAAGTAGCTTTATTCTTTTGGAGAGGACCCTATTTATGATTAGCAGAAATAATGTAACTGTCTCACGTAATGTTTTTTTGGAAAAAATATGAAGTGCCCCAAATCAATACCCTACATGTCCAGATATAAAGTGGAAAGATATAAAGCGCCATCCTGATTGAAGGTGCCAAAGGGCCCAAGTAAGACGAGAAACATATATGCATTATGTAATTACTCTTTATGTTTTTTATAAACTTTGATGTCAATTAATGGTAACAATGCAAGTACAAATGATTGGAATTTTTTTTATGCAAAGATAAATTAAGCTCATAGTTACCTTTTGAACAGTGTCTTAGGACGCTCTGTTCTTTTGTGAGGATCCAAAGAACAACAGGCTCGAGGACCATCTTGCAAGAATATTAGATAAACTATGGATTGGTGAAGATGGCATGAAATGGAGGGTAAACTTTTGAAGTTATTATTGTTTTACCATTTCTAGGGCAGTCAATAAAATCCTTCAAACTACGAAAATTCTAATTTGTATAGATTTCAGTTCAAACTACAATAGAAAAAAGAAAAAAATAAACTGTGGAAGAAATGAGAAAGAAAAAATAACACCACAAGAATTGGTTAAAACTCTCTTTAGATAGGTACAATATGATTGAACTGTAAGAACTGTTGTAGCTCTATGTTTAGGGTTTAGGGTTTAGGGTTTAGTTTTTCAAGGTGGTATCAAACATCTAGTACCATTTAAAAAAGAAATAAACTAGCCTTACCAAATACTACTTCTAATGAGACCTACATAGAGCAGAAAGAAAAAATAACACCACAAGAATTGGTTAAAACTCTCTTTAGATAGGTACAATCTAATTGAACTGTAAGAACTGATGTAGCTCTATGTAGGTCTCATTAGAAGTAGTATTTGGTAAGGCTAGTTTATTTCTTTTTTAAATGGTACTAGATGTTTGATACCACCTTGAAAAACTAAACCTTAAACCCTAAACCCTAAACATAGAGCTACAGCAGTTCTTACAGTTCAATCAGATTGTACCTATCTAAAGAGAGTTTTAACCAATTTTTGTGGTGTTATTTTTTCTTTCTACTGCAGACAAGGGAAGTAAGTACCTTTTCTTTCTCATTTCTTCCACAGTTTATTTTTTTATTTTTCTATTGTAGTTTGAGCTGAAATATATACAAATTAGAATTTTCGTAGTTTGAAGGATTTTATTGACTGCCCTAGAAATGGTAAAACACCATAACTTGAAAAGTTTACCCTCCATTTCATGCCATCTTCACCAATCCATAGTTTATCTGGTATTCATGCAAGATGGTCCTCAAGCCTGTTGTTCTTTGGATCCCTCACAAAAGAACAGAGCGTCCTAAGACACTGTTCAAAAGGTAACTATGAGCTTAATTTATCTTTGCATAACAAAAATTTCAATCGTTTGTACTTGCATTGTTACCATTAATTGACATCAAAGTTTATAAAAAACATAAGAGTAATTACATAATGCATGTTTCTCGTCTTACTTGGGCCCTTTGGCACCTTCTATCAGGATGGCACTTTATATCTTTCCACTTTATATCTGGACATGTAGGGTATGATTTGGGGCACTTCATATTTTTTCCAAAAAAACATTACGTGAGACAGTTACATTATTTCTGCTAATCATAAATAGGGTCCTCTCCAAAAGAATAAAGCTACTTCAAATAAACAAAGAAACTAGCAACGCTAAAATACCTACCTTTTCAAATGCTCCCATGCATATGTACATTGTGTTCTCATCTTCATATTGTAAATATTTCTCAATTGCATCTAGTGCTTTTTTCTCACTAGTGAAATGGGCCAAGTGGTAAATAGAGGTTCACCTATTTTGTATAGGCATTCACACAAGTTTTCTTGAAATCTTGAGCGTGGTACGAATCTGTCTTCCTACATTCAAATTCCACGTAATTTTTAGTAATAAAAAAAACATTACTAATGAGGACAGTATAGGCAGAGTATATAAAAATAAAAATTAAAAAAATCAAAACGAGAATATTACCTTAGCAAGCAATTTGCGTGCTTGGTTCCAATCTATGCTGTGGTAGGGTTGAATGCTTCATTTTATTCGGGGGTAGGAGGTAAATTGACCATGTATCTTTAAATTTTTCGCATTTTTATCTTTTTTTGGTGCTAGTAGTTTTACTCAATATTTTACTAGGGTTGGAGGCTTTACTAAAAATTCTGGGATAATCAAATTGAGCTTTTTAGCTAGCTTGCATTTTAACTTTCACAGGAGTTGGTTAATCAAATAAAGAATTGTTTCGAATTGAGTTAGGCTAAGGTTTAGACAATTAACCATGATACCAAAAAATTCATAATATTTAAAGTAATTAGTGACCTCAAAGTGAACAATTAATTGCTAACCATGAATGTTGACCAAAAACCGCAAATCTGAGAATTTTTATTGTTGTGTAATTTAATTTTGCAAGGTCTTTTAAAGTTTGAAAGTGTTTTAGAATACTCATTTATTATAGATAGACCCCTAGCGAAACTATGCAATAATTTCTTGTATGAATGAATACTTGGAATTGTGTGTAATCATGGTACTTGTGACACAAAAATATTTATTTTTTTAGAAAAATACAAAAAAATCAGAAATGAGAAAAATCCAAAAAAATAGAAAAAAAAATAGAATAAAGGATGGAGGATAAAAAAAGAGTACAGGTGCCTACACAAGACTGGTTACCAATGGGCTTGATAAAACCTCCCAAATTTTTAAATTTTGTGCATATCTTAATTTTTCAAAAAAGTCACAAGTACCAACACACTTAGTTGTCATACTTTGCTCCAATCAATTGTGAAGGAAAATCAAAATTTATATCATTAGAATTCCTATTGATTGGAAGAGATCCATCTATAATCAAAGGAGAAATTAATACTCTCAGATTTAAGGATATTTGTGAAGTTAATTGTTTAATAATAATTTTTCTAAGGAATGCACAATGAGGTCAATCATGGGGTGAATAAATTGTTCAAGGGAGAGGTCATGAATATTTTTAAAGTTCTAGATTTTTTAATGTCATGTCAATTGTACCAAGCCCGAGTTCTAATTTAATTTTAAGCAACTCCTTGAGATTGTATGATTTAACCTAGACCGGACCTTTGACTAGCTAGGATGTCGTTGCTTGAGGACAAGCAACAATTCAAATTGGGAGGCGTGATCAGAGTCAAAATGATGATGAATTACGTAGGGTTTTGGCTTAGGTTTTGCATATTTTCTCACACTTATGTTTAATTATTTAGAGAAAAAGGTAACTGTCACCCTTCTTTATGTTTTATTGCAGAAAACAGGTTTTGGGACTATTTTACATCAAATGGAGTGATATCTCGCAAACTTATCTATATTTCGACCCGTATTTTGTACCAAAACCTGTGTTTAAAACCATTAAATCGGTCGTATTTCATTGAATATCTATAGAATGTGGTACTGCTGCAAGTTTGTTCTTATTTTGTAGGAATCGGGCAAAGTCGATGAAGAATCTGAAATTTAGAAGTCTCTACACGGTCTGTGTACCATCTCATGCGGACTGTGTCAATCTCGACTCGACCAACATGACCACTTACACGACCGCTGACTCGACCACAGAAGAAACACAGGAACACAATCCGTGTATCTTCTCACACGGGCCGTGTCAAGCATTTTCGAAAACAGAATTTTGTTTTGGAAATAAAGGCTGAAAGAAGAAAGGTCGGCTTGGAGGCTATATAGGCAGGATCCTTAGCAACATAGAGGCATCTTGGACGTTTCTAGAGCTAAGGAAGAGAATTCTAGGGTTTGGTCTTGGCAGCTAGCTTGGAGACGAAGTTGAGAAGCGAATTTCGACGGATCTTTTTTGTTCTTTGGGTTTTGTCATGACTATTTCTTTTATCTTTTCTGTTATTTGCTTTAGAATTATGACTGAGTAGATTCTTTAGTTTCTAGGATTTTGATGTAATCGAATATTTTGTTTTGCAAGTTAGTTATTGGATCTTTGTATCGAAATTTGTGTTTGCTTGATTGTGTTTGATTCTTATTGGTTTACCACTAGATGAATGGCCACATCTAGAAGGTACTTTGGCCCTTATGATCTTTCAACCAAACTAAGTACATGAGGTAGGATTAGTGATCTGAAAGGTGAAACCAAGCAGTAGCCGACAGATTAACATTTCCTCTATCGACGGATAGAGGTTACCTTTAGTATACCAAACAAGCAACTAGGTACTTCGGACCAATATACGACAGTTGAGGTCTAGAACCCGACGAGGGCAAATATTGCAATTCCATACCAGGTTAATGAACCAACAAACGACAGTTGAGGTTTAGGAACATTAGGTTTGGTCAGAAGAACCCTACATAAAGGAACAATACAAAGAAACAGTAACTGCTGCATTCACTCGGGGATTACACGGACAGTGTACGACAGTACCCGGCACGTGTACACTGGACACGGCCCATGTAGGACACTACATGGACCGGGTACCTCGAGGCAGAATTGAGATGAAGTCTTAACCCTGGAAACGCCTTTTTATTATCGATTAAATCCAGTTTAATTTACTCTCTTGCATTTAATTACTGCTATTGAACTGTTAGGAATTTAAACAACCCAAAACCAACTTTGCAGAACTTCTAGAACTTTTATAAATCTAAGTAGAGTCTTTTAATATTCAAACCGTCCAGTGGATCGATACCTAAATATACTGCTCGATAGGGTTGTACACTTGCAATCCGACTCGAAACGTGTACCAAAGGTTTAAAAGGTATAGCTTGTTATACTGAAACTTTGTGCATACGCTTCTATGTGAATAAGTTTTTGGCGCCGTTGCCGGGGACGGCATTGAATTTGTTTGGATTTTGCTTATGTAGGGCGCAGAAAGTTGCACAACGGGGGAAGGTGTGTGCATGTGTTAAAATGTCTCAGGGTTCAATGCTCTCAATTTTAAGACATGGAGAGAACATCGAATTTGTTACATTTATTTCTTTCTACAGTTTCTTCTGGTTTACCCTCGACAGACCTACTGTTCATGATCAGTCTATCGAGAGAGTTTAATGATTGTGGGGACGTTTAACTCCCAGCGGGCGCAAGCCCCCGCTGTTAATTACATCAAATGACCCTTCCAAGCCATATTGAATACCTCGTTCATTCCGGGATTTGTGCCTATTTTATGTGAATTGAATAAAGGGGCTAAAAGGGGAACTCATGCATTGGCTTTGGGTTTGATTTGGTTGATTCTGTATACTTGGGCATATGTGTGTATGCGTGATTTTATATCAAAAATTGAAATTATTTCTTTTTGAAATAGGAATTTGAATATTTGAAAAGTGTATATACACTGTTTGTTTATATTTGATTTATGACATATTTATTTACATTTTTGTTAATTATTTACATTCTATTAAGAACTGAAATCATTAAATTTTGAAGAAAGGGTATTTTGGTCATTTCAGGGTTTGTCTGATGCTTGGACATGTCCAATTTTGATTTAGAAACATGAAGAATCCAATTTGGGTTCGTTTGGAGGTGGTTTGAGTCAATTTGGACTTGAGATGAAAAAAGTTATGCTTGAAAAGGACTGAGAAGGACTTGTTTGCAATTATTTATATTTTTGGATAAGGGCTTATTTATGAGATTAAAAGGGTATGAGATTGCAATATGGGTTTTAACTTGGGTTTGAGTAGAAAATAGGGTTTCCAGGGGGGCTGTTTTAAAGAAATTTTATACAGCTGAGGATCTGTTCATAAACTCATAGGGCCTTCTTGTGAATATTAAGAGTTAAAGGGGGCCCATTGTAAAAAGGCTTTATTTTAAAGATTCTGGGCTTTAAGATTTGGATTTTTGGGCCTTAAGATATGCATTTTGGGTTTCGAGGTTTGTGCTGAGCATTGGATTTTAAAATTGGGCTTTGAGATTTGGTAATAGGCCTCCAATATCTGTGCTTAAATCTGGGGTATAGGCTCTGGGCTTTGAGATCAGTGCATGAAGGACTTATTTATATGACAAACGGGACCCAGGGGCAGAGGCTCGTTAATTCGTAAATTTCGGCTTTAGATTAAACCTTGCTTTAAGATTCGTGCTTTGTTTAAACATTCTCTTGGCGCCTAGATCGGTCGGCCTCAGTTGCTTTAAAGAACGTGCAGCTGAGATTTGGGTCGGGTTTCAAACCCGAACTAGGGTTTCAATCAGCTGTCATCTCCGGTGGGGTTTCCGGCAACGGCAAGGCAAAGGGAGGTTACCATTGTCATCGTCTAGGTGTCAGGGACGCTTTGTACTTAGTGTCGGCAGCCTCCGATCATCGGAGGTGGCGATCCGCTGTGAGCTTCACCGAGGCACCTCGGTTCCAGTTTTGATTTCGTTTACTTCAAATTGGGTTTTGATTTCTTCAATTAGATGATCAAACAACATCATAATATCAGTTGAAAGACAATGAAGACATTAATTGGAGTTTATTTGGACATCGATTATGTTTGGAATTTGGGTTTCTCGGTTTGATATTGATTCAATGCCGATTTGAGTGATGAACATTCTTAGCTTATGATTGAGATATAAGAGATGTAAATTTAAGTTCTAGGAACATGGCAAGGTATTCAGATTTATTAATTAATTTAAATTTTATTTTTAAGCACCAATCAAAATTGGTTTCATGAAACTCTTAGCTTTTCAAAAATCGAATTAAATTCAAAACTCTTTATTTTTGTTAAGAATTATGCAATTTCTTGTCATTAACTCATAAAGGGGTATGTGAACTATGTTTGAGATCAATTTTATGATTTTTACAATTTTATTTCTATTTTAAAAATATTTATTTATACAGAAGAGTATGAAGGGTAATTTTTCTGTTTTAATTGCTGATTTTCCATTTTTAACAAGCTGAAATTTGAAAATTCATATTAAATTGAAATAAAATCAGAAAAATGTGAAATTTATGTCCATTTTGTGTATTTTGAGGTCCTTTATTTAATCATGATATTTTTTCTTTGATTTGGTTTTTAGTCAATCTGTGCTGTCCATTTTACCAGCAGAAGCCCTTTATCATTTAAATGCTGATTTTTCTGTTTTTAAAACTGAACTTCAAAAATTCATATTAAATTGAATTAAAATCAGAAAAATCTGAAACTTGTGTCAATTTTGTGTGTTTTGAAGTCCTTTACATGATGGTGAAGTCCATTTTTTAATTTAGTCCATGTATCAACCTGGGCTGTCTGATTTACCAGAAGAGGTCATTTTAGCACTTTTGAGTAATTTTCTTGTACCAGTGGTACATGCCTTGAGCTTTGGTGCTGGTACTGTTCATTGTCTGGTACCAGAGACTGTGGGGAACCTTTATAATGACTGGTTTGTTAATTATGACAAGTTTGAGTAGCTTATGGGCTACAAGTTGGTACCAACAAAGGGAAAAAGGGAGCAATCCAAAATTCCAAAATTCATCATAATGTCACTTTAAATATCAAAAATTTGTCAAGAGGTGGTTTTATGCAGGGAAGTCCCTGATTTTGTTTAAAATCATATTTTTGCATAATCTCACTTGATAAAGGGACAAATCATTAAGAGGTCATTGATTCAATGTGTAAATGGCTAATTCCAATTTCATGAATGCCTCTTTACAATTTGAACCTCTTTCTTTCACTATTTGCACAAATATCTTTTTAATTTCTTTATATTGTGCCTTTTATGCACATGACATGCCTTCATGCATGAAGAAATTAATTAGAACCATTTGTGCAACATAGGTTTCATATCAAGGAGATTATAATAGGAACTATACAGCTCAACTATCAAAACTCAAATTTTTGTTACTTTTAATTATTTTATACAAAGATTAAAAGCATGAAAGATCAAAAGAAAGTTTAAAAGAAACCAATTTTACATATTTCGGATTTTTTTTTCTTATTTTTATAATAATAGATTTATTTGAATAAAGTGCAAAAGTGAGATAGAAAATGCTAATAACAACATATATACATATTTTGTTTATAAAGGCAGCAAAGAGAAAAAAAGAAAGAAAGAAAAGATTTCTTTTTTTATTTAATATATTTATGCATATATCATTTCTTTTGCTTGATGATCATTAAACTTCATGCTTGCTTATAAAATAAGCTTAAAATATCATGAAGTTCTCTCATTTTGTGTTTTGCAAAATTCAAAAATAAAATAGAAAAAGAAAAAAAAAAGAATAAAAGAGAAGAAACTCCAACAGTGAACTAAAAGCAACAAAAATTCAAAATAAAAGAGATTTATTTCATCAAAGGGATTTTATTCACATGAACTCAAACATCAAGAGATTACATCTTTTAGGTATTTTATTACCTAATTTTCGATTTTTCTCTATTACAAATGAGGAAGAACACTAATTTCCTTTTTTCTCTATTTTCTTGTGTATTTCCTTCTTTCTCTCTATATCTTGCTATATCTCTCTCTGTCTATTGGTCCCTTTTAACTGAGATTCATATGCCCTTTTATAGGCAATAGAGGGCCTAGGGTTTAGGGTTCAGCTGATGTGGCTTTCATCATGCACATCATCTGTTTGATTGAGGGTCTTGATCAATTTGTGCCCTTCATGAATGCATACATGGAAATGCTTAGCCAATAACATCTATACACATCATAATAAACTATTTTTTTTCACTTATAGCCCTTGGATCAACATAGGATGTAGCACACGGCTTCTAAGCCCTTGATTAACCGGCCAAACATGGTATCACTTAATTCCCATGCTCCTGCATCTCTGGAAGAGAACCTTATATCTTTGTCTTCATCTATATACTGTATAACACGTGTCCTGGGGACCCCTTATCGAATTTAACAGCTGTAGAGGCATATATGCACTGTACCGGCGGTACACCGGGCTTAACATATTCTTTTCTTGATTTTTGTGCTGTGGCCCTAGGGCATACATCTTTAGCATTGCAACATGTCTCTTAAAGTGTTCCACGGTATGCCATACCCTTTACTGAGCTAATTTATCGTGTTCCACTCAGACCCGAACTGCACCATGTCATACTCGGGCACAGGGTCAATTTAATGCCTTTCCAATTGAATTGAGGTATCTGATGGTATCGCAAAGGCTTGAATATCGTTTCTTTAAAATCCCAGAGCCTAATTTGCATTGTATTTTGAGTTTCCATTTTTCATCTCTTTTTCTTTCTCGACCGAGCTTGGGATTTACAGAATGGAGATGTAATCGGACTTTAGGCAAAGGGGAGAGTAAAGGGGATCACCATCGATCTCAGGTGAGACTTTGCACTAAGGCTCAACCATTTTCCCGAATTTTGAGCTCAAAGATCCACTTAGAATGCGGGTTAGAGGAGGAAGGAGAAACACCTGTAGCAAGGGGCCCACATGTCAGCCCCCTTCCGCTGCACAGTGTCCTTATCTTTTTTCTTTCATTTATTCCGGCTATGCATGGTGTTTAGTGAACCGCCTATTTGCTTAAGCCTGGTTCACGGAGAACCGCGTGTAGGCTAATCGAAGGGATCAAAGGAGCTGGATTTAAACGCAGTTCCTTGTGTCCACACTTGTGTGCTCTCGGTGTTCTATGAACTGGTAGCTGACCGTTCGGTGTATACCATGTTATATCTATGCGCCGTGTTCATATAATATGTGAACCTAGCGCAAGAAAAGACTGAGTCACTGGTTTGTGGGTCCCTGATGTGAGGGGGTTGTTTGATGTCCCCAATTCGCACCCAGAGCAACTTGAGACATGGTTTCCTTAGGTGTCACCACGGTTTTGCACCCAGAAAACTATCCATGCCTTGTTTGAAATTGTAGGAAATTATTTCCTTTGTGATTTTGACTATGTGACACATCAAAATTCATGGCTTCATGTGTAGAATATCACCAAGAATTTTAATATGTTGCATTCAATTCATTTTAGGGATCTATATGTGATTTTGGTATTTTTTTCAAATAAAAGATAGCTACTCATTATGTTGAATTTTAAGTAGCAACTTTTTAGGGTCAAACAAATGCCCCCCCCGGGTGAGGTGTGAAGACCTTAAGATTGAACAGCTTAGCCAGGTGCCCCCAGTGTTCTCCTTGAATTTTATGGAATCCTTTCTAAGTTGTTTTTTTTTTGTTTTGAATCTCAGGTATCTAGACTCCATATTGGGCATTAAGCTCGGAAGCGGGTTTGATCATCGCCTTCGATCACATCTGCTTCAAGAAGGTACACTATCTTTATCTCATCTCGCTAATACTTGCATGGTTGTGTGAGGGTTGAACATGCATCCTTCGGAGCTTGCCTGAATACTTAATCCCTTGCTTATATATGTCAGGGGACTCAGGTAATGACTATACTCCGCAAACATACTCATGAGAAAACCTGTCTAACCGAGAAGGGATTACAGACAGGGAAATTTTATCTCTGATCTAATATGGGAACCATGCGGGTAATTTTGCAAAACTGAGGGTTTAGATAAATGGGCCTTCTGGTTGTAGGCATAATCTTGGATTTTGATCCAGTTTGTCTCGTGTGCTTCTAGCTGGGGTTTTTGGCTGACCAGGGTTGGTTTTGGCTGTAGCTCGGGGTCTTGGAATTTGGTTTTGGTTGTAGTTCAAGGTCTTTTCGGACTGTTGGTGTGGTTTAAGGTCTTCTTAGACCATTGGTGTAGTTTAAAGTCGTTTCGGACCACGCCTGGTTGGGACTTGGTTTTGGTTTGTAGTTTAAAGTCTTTTCAGACCATCGGGGTAGTTTAAGGTCTTTTCGGACCCTCCCTTCAATTATTCTAAACTCTGAGCTAACATATTTCTATGTTTTCTTGTAATTGTTCAGGGTTTAGGTTAGCGTTGAAGCTTGGAAGCTGGTTTGATCATCATCTTCAATCATGTCTCGCAATCAAGGTACACTTTTCCCTTGTCTCTCATACACTTGCACTTACACGGTAGGGTGTGCTGTTTAGACGTACATTCTTATGGTTTTACCCGAGGACTTAATCCCTTGTCTATATAGGGGCCTCAAGTAGTGACTATACTTCGAATATACACCTTAGGGATCCTGTCCAGCCACGAAGGTCATACAGACAAGAGGGCACGTAGGAACCATGTTAGTAACTTGTATACCAAAGAGTTTGGAAAGGCATTACCTTCAATTCCTTGACAAACAGTCGGAATTCGCTCAAACTTCTGTTGTGTTGCTTCTGAGTTGGGAATTTACAGAGTATCGGTAGTGCATTTGACTTGTATTGAGGTTTAACAAGGTTTTATTTTTGTTGCAGGAGTTCCTTTTACTAGGCATGACCCTCTACCCATGGGTCCCTTTCTGATAAAGGGGAAGCTTTCTGATGATCCGACTGAGTGGACGCCAGAGACCCTTTTGAGAGTAGGTTTTACCCGCAACATCAGACCCGCACTCTATCAACAGGATTATCATTCCTTTTTGGGTGATGTCCTTCATCCTATCACTTTAGACAGATCACCGCATTACCTGTGTCTCTTGGGTTTAAACATGATGGGTGCTGGAGCTCTCCCTTGGGTCCCTGGTTATCTCCCTCCAGGTACTTTGGAGAGACAGGCAGGTTTAGTGGACTGGGTGGAGCGAGCGAGCTACTCTTGAGAGGGTTGACATTTACCATGCAGTATTTCTTTCCCTATTTGAGTATACTTGGGATTCTTCTTTCTTTCAGGCTTTAGCAGAGAGGTGGAGGTATCCTTCTAACACGGTTGTTTTGGAGGATCGTGAGTTAACCATTTCACCTCTGGAGTTTCATAGGCTGTCTGGTTTACCTATATTCGGGGACCCGTATGATGAGTACCTGCCCGACGATGAGGCCTTAGGGCAGAGGTCACCAGAGGGTACTTTGTGTACTCAGCTGCACTTCGTCGATTGTTCGACGTTTACCGCACTCTTTCTCATACGGGTCATGTTAGCTTTTCTACCTGGATTAGGTGTTTCACTGATCGGGTTAGGCACCCATATCAGTCATTTGCTCGTCCTTGTGATCCTCTTGACACGATGGAGGCGGCTATATTCTACGACAGTCCTGCTGATCGATCATGTCACAGCTGTCGTGGAGTTTTGGGGCCAGAGGCTGTTTTGACGGTTTTCTTGTCTTGGTGGCTTTGTTACTTTGTTGTCCCTAGCCAGCCAGTTGGTGTCATCAGGCCCGAGACTTTCGTTATGGCTAACAAGTTGGCACGAGGAAAAAGTTAGTTTCTTTGACTATCCCTGCGTTGGCTAACCTTTTCAAGAGCATGAGGGTGATTTCGACATCGTGTGACCCTTCTTTTTGTGATGAGGTGGTGCCTTACCATTATTTGTTTGGCTGGGCCCACATGCATTGGGCGAGATTGTATACTCCTGTGATAGCCAAGGATTTGCGCCATCATTTGCCTACATTAGCTGAGATAGCGGGAGTGAGAGTCAGCAGTGTGCCAGCTTGATGAGCACGAGCCTTCTTTCGCCACAGCATTGGTTATCTTAGACTGCATGGTGGGAGACAGTTCGCATGTCGTGATGAGCAGTCTGAGGACTTGGTTTTGTTTGATGGAGGTCCTGGTGAGAGCACCGCGAGAGTTTGAGATTGGGCTCTATAAAGGCTGGGTTTTTGGTTAGCCTTCGCCATAGACTTCTTCCTTTGTGCTTGGGTGATAGGGTGGTTTTAGAGTCATATATGCCTCACCGCTGTGCGCATCAGTTTGGTTTGGATCAGTGTATTCTTGTCGATGTCCCTCTTTCTAGTGACATCCGCACTGACCTAGTAGGGGCGGTCAGATGTTGGACATCATTCTTTCGTATAGAGACACAGGCGCGGTTTGTCATGCCTCGGGCTTCTAGATTGGTGGCTTTCACTGTTCCATATGAGCACTGGTATAGGGACATGGTTTAGGTCTGCTATGTGCAAACTATTGAGAAGTGGATGGAGGAGGTTTTGCCGGGTCCAGATGATCACATTGGTGTGAGACCCGTGCCTCCTCTCGAGAGAGTTCCCGATATACGTAGTCGGGACAGCCGTTTCTCTACGACTCGGACCATGGGCCATGATTCTTCCAGAGCTGGTATGTTCCTTTTTACTATGACTTTTCTTTTACATATTTCGCTTGATTTCACTAACCTTTTGTTCATCTTGATTAGTGTTGCGCGTGCAAGAGGGTGGGGTACTGACCTCTTTTGGGATCCCTGCTAGGGTCCTTCAGCATTTTGAACCTCCTCCTGAAAAGGTTTCTCGTAAGAGAAGAAAGTGTAAGACTAGCACTTCTATTCCCGTCACCGGGACAGCTACTCATTCAGGTATAGACCCATCATTTCCTTTTCTTTTCGTCTATTTTTGTGTTTCTTTTCTAACCCATGTTTATTTTTACAGGGTCAGATCCAGGTACTGCAGGCTTATCTGGTGCTAGGGCAGGAGAGATTGTTGACTGCCCCAGGGTGTTCCTGCGATTGTAGAGCCTTGTTTGACTATGGTGCCTTATGGCACTTTTATTTAGGCTCTATTTGTGGACTCATTGTGAGAGCGCGCGCCTTCGAGCCCGCTCTTTGTTTGTGTATTTTAGTTTTGGTTGATTACTCTTGGATATACGTACTTGTGGTTTGATGTTTGATTTTGTGGTTTTCCCTTTCTTCTCCTTCTTTTTCTTTTTCAATGAACTCCCCAAGTCTTCTCCAATTGGTTTCTAAGCGACCAAATGAACTTGTCTAGTTTGGTTTTCTCCTCCAGAATCCTTCGATGGACTGCACCCATGGATTGCTCCGTTTTGTGATTGAATCTATGTATGGTGATATTATCCTTTGTGTGGAATTTGGCGCTTAGCGTGAGGCGGTCCAATGTTTGCTTAGGCATTAGGTTGATGGAGGAACCCGGATCGATTAACATGTGGGTTACTCTTTGGCCTTCACACTCACCAGTGAGAAAGAGTGGTCTATTGTGATCGGACGTGCATATGAGCAAATCATCGTCATTGAACGTGATAGTTGGACTCTTGTTGTCCACCAGCGCTATTTCTTGCATCTTCTTTTCAGCGAAATGCGCTTGGAATTCTTCTGGGTGTTGAAGCGCATAAATGAGCACTTCTCTTACTTCAGCTGACATCATCAAGATATCAAACACGCTTACTGTAGCCGGTATTTTTCTAAGCTGGGCGAGGATATTATAATCTTGCACCATATATTTTCTAGATGTTGATTCATCTTGCATAGTGGGTTCTTTCCCCTTTGCTTTAGCTTTCGACCTTCCAACCTCATCTTCTTGTGGTGGTTGGCGCTCAGGGATATTGTACCCGAGCGAAGCATAGCTTGGCAATCAGGCTTCTTAGTCTTGACAAAGACGACTTCGCCGTCATCTGAGTCACTTGAGGAACTTCCTCCATATACAACCACATTACACATTTCATGGTTATCATCACTGGTTTCTTCCTCTCGAGGGGTTTAACTTGTTTCCCCTTTTCCAGTTTTTGACCCAACATCATGGCCAAAACATCTTCTGTTAAGAAGTCTAGGAGGGTCAACGGTAGCGGAGTACCTTGCTTGTGATCCTCTAAAGCTTGTATGTGCTTTTGGATTTCAGAAGGTGTAGGCAACTCTACTGGTTTGGGCGACTTCTTGCCTTTTTGGCTGCCATTCTTGTTTGGTTTGCGATGGATGACCCGTTTTGGGGGCCTTGGCACAGTAGGGTTTAGGTTACTATCCCATTTGACTCGAGATTCTTTCAAGAGTTGCCTTAATAACTTCTTAGTCTTCTTGGAGAGGTGGAACTCCCATGTTCCATTTGCAGAATTTTCAACTTCCCTTTCCTCAGCCACCTCGATGTGAGAGACGACATTGACTTGTTCATGGGGAGCGGGTTGTTGCATGGCACTTGGTGCTAACTGCAAACGACCCTCTTGTATTCTTCTTTCTATTAGGTCTTTAAAGACCCAACAGTCTTCTATTTTGTGACTTACCACCCTATGATATGGGCAGTAATTAGGGTGATAAACCTTATCGGCCTGATCTGGGCGCTTGCTTGGAGGCAATTCCGTACCATCTTCCAAGGCTTGCTTGAATATTTTAGCCATTTTCTCCTTTTTAAAGGAGTACTTCTTATTTTTTCGTTCTTCTAACGATTTGAAGTAACGACTGTTTTGGTTATCGCGAGGAGCTGGCTGAGCTGGTTGGCTATCAACTAAACAAAGAAGTTGAGGTTTTGCTTGAGCGACAAGGGAAGAACTTGGACAGGAACTAGGAGATTGGTTGTATTTTTTTCTCTTACGTATTTTCTCAGTTTTTACCATGTTTATCTTGTATTTTCTTGTGGATGCTTGCATCTCCATGAGAGGCTAGATTCCTCTCTAGGGGTTTAGGTCAATGCATGAACTTGTTTAATTCTATTTTATTTGGTTATTTGTTTTTATTATGATTGTTTTATAGGATTTGATTGTTAATTTCTGTGATTTATCATTTGTGTTAATTACATAGTTTAGTACTTGAATTGGACAAGTCCTGCTTTGGATTCGAAAGAACCAAAGTAGTTAGAATGGGATAGGAGAGTACCAAATTATGAGCACAAATACCTTAGGATTTGGATTAGAATCGACCGTAATTTAATATCCAAACCGGAACTACAGAAATTAAGGTTAGGGTTTGGTGAAGAACGACCGTGAAGACAAACCCATAATTAGGACATCTTGAATTGAATTGGATATTGGTATGAAGAACGACCGTGAAGTATCAATATTTGAGGATATGATAGACTAACAAGAGCTTAATGGGTCTAGATAGCTAGGGTGAAGAACGACCGTGAAGTCCGAAACTATCTAGGCACGTTATTAATTCACGACCGTGACCCTTTTTAACACTTTTAGGTTAGAAACCTCGTCAAATCAAACATGAATTTAAACAAACCGAGTAGATAGAATTAGCAAGGGATTGTGGACCGAATACCCCTAGACTTCTCAAACTTGATTTACACCCGACTTTTAATTGCTTTTATGTTACGAACCTTTAATTTTCATTAAAAACGAAATTACACAAAACCCCCCTTTTACTTTTATTGTTTAGTTTTAAAAGTAGTTTTCTTTATTAAAAATTAGTATTTCCCTATCTCCCTTGGGATCGATACTTTAATTACTACAGGGATTAGGTTGTGCGCTTGCAATCGACCATATCTTTGAGTATTAGGTTTATAAATTTAAAAGTCTAAAGAGTATAAAAGGAAGCATAAAACCCTATACCCCAAATACTCAACAAGCTTTTTGGCGCCGTTGCCGGAGAATAGGATAGATACTAGTTTTTATTTTAGGAAAGTACTTTTAATTCTTAGTTTCCTTATTTACTTTATTTCCTTTTCAGAAAATTTAAAAACCCAAAAATAGTTTATTTCTCTTTTTACAATTTATGAAATTTACTTTCCTTATTTTAGAAAAATCTAAAAATATTTACTTTCCTTATTTAAATTTCTACACTTTACTATTCTCTATTTCTCTCTCTTTCACATCTCATCTCTTCTCTCATAGATTTGAGCACTGGCACCTGTTACAAGGAGTCAAACTGCGAAGATCAAAGCCGGCGAATCCTCTCTTTCTCAACAAATGGCGGGCCTAAATCCAGAACTAGGCATGCCGCGCGACTTTGAGGTGGAAGACTATCCGAAAGGCCTTGATCATAGTGATTTACGTAGGGTTTTTGGCTTAGGTTTTGTATATTTTCTCACACTTATGTTTAATTTATTAGAGAAAAATGCTACTATCACCCTTCTTTATGTTTTATTGCAGAAAACAGGTTTTGGGACTATTTTACACCAAATGGAGCAAGAATCGAGTCAATCGGATCAGCGACGCTTATCGACAAAGTCTCTGTTACGGTCCGTATTGTCTAATACGGACCAAGCCTAGCACAGACCAGGAGATAGAGTGAGAAGCACTAAAACCCTCAGCAACAAGGTCCTAATACGAACCGTATCACCTGATACGGACCGTAACCGAAGGCGCCTCTTGGGAAATAACTGCTGATAGCTGTATCCAGATCAGTTTCTTAGCCCCTACTCAATCTCCAGACGTCCCTCCACTCCTATATAAGGCCCCTGGGCAGAAGAATAACTTATCTTTGTAATAAGGGTTAGATTTGATTAAAGAGAGAAGAGAGGAGTGCTTGTAACCATGCCGTTCCGCGGCTAAGTTCCTTTTCTTAGGGCTAGGCAATAAACCTTGTTACTCTTGATATTTTGATATATATATTTCTGTTGATTATGATTTCTTGTTGTTTAATCGAAATGTTTTTGTGATTTACTATCTCTTCATCTAACTTCAATGATCTAGTTTAGTCCGTTAGGGTAGTGACAGTGCTTTAATGGTAAGAGAAACTATTTATATGAATTAGCCTCGTTGAGATCTATTAGGTTTATATGAAGAAAACCTTAGTGGGGAAACCATAAACCAGACCAACAAAACGCGAACCAAGTTCCATCACTTGCGTAAGGAAAATCACAGTGATCTGTGTAGTAACTTGTGTATTAAGAGATCAATCATTTCCGTAAGGAAACTCGCAGTGTCCTATGTAGAATCTCGATGAAAGTTCTGTCATTCTTGCGTAACATAAATTGCAGTGACCTATGTGGTGTCTTTCATAAAACAACAACAGAAAATCAGACGCAACAGGAATATATTATCAAAGCGGATTGAGTAGCAATGGTGTGCCGAAACCCTAAGAATTCTCATCTCTATCTTTATTTTAATTACTTTTAATTGCTTCCTAATTTACATTGATCGCAACAACAACTCTCAATTTTCAGATTTTGTCTAGCCTTTTGAAAGATTGTGATTCGATCGCTCAAAACTCTGAACTAATATTCCCTGTGGATTGACCTTGAATATACTACTCGATAGGATTGTGCTCTTGCAGTCCGAACCGATAGCATTTCTGAGTTTACAAATATTAAAAGAAACATCGCTCTCTTTTGAGTGATCAAGCTTTTTGGCACCGTTGCCGAGGAATAACGGTTCATTGTGCAAGGCCTCGCTAGACGCCCTTGCTTTGACCATTGAATCCAATTAATTAGAGATGCCTAAACTTTTTTTATTTTCTGCACTTTTATTTTTCCTTTATTTTCAATTTCATTTTATTTTTTTTTTCAGTTTTTATTTTAATTTTCAGATTTTCTTTTCTTTTTAGAACACTGCACGCTGGCCGAATCATCCATACGGAGATCCCTAAGAATTGCAAGTAGGAGAGGACAATTCGCTTCCACATCACCGATAAGGACCAATCATAGTCCTTCCTCGAGTAATTCTGAAAGTGAAGAAGACTCAAATTCGATCAACATGAATATCCCACCGAACGAACCGGTTCCACCTTTCAACAATGGAAGACAAGAAAACAATGGTGATAATGAAGTTCACAATGCAGCAAGACCCAAACTTCTACGAGACTATTGCGTACCGCGCGCAAATGATCCTAATTCTAGCATAAACCCGCCAACTGTTACGAACAGTAATTTTGAGATCAAACCAGCTCTCATAAATATGGTTTCGCAACAGCAGTTTGGAGGATTTCTAAATGAAGATCCTCATCTTCATTTGTCAATTTTCCTTGGGATATGCGAGACGATAAAGATCAACGGAGTTACCGATGAAGCAATTAGGCTAAGGCTATTTCAATTCTCATTAAAAGATAAAGCAAGAGCATGGTTGTTTTCCTTACCGGCCAATTCCATTCAAACTTGGGACCAATTGTTTAATGTGTTTATTGCAAAATATTTTTCACCATCCAAAACTTCAAGGTTTAGAAATGCAATTACTAATTTTGAACAAAGGGATGGTGAAACATTGTGTGAAGCATGTGATAGATATAAGGATATGTTAAGGTGTTGTCCACATCATGGTCTAGAAAGATGGCTGATTGTCCAAACTTTTTATAATGGTTTAAACCCTACCGATAGGTTGTCTATTGATGCTTCTGCAGGAGGAGCAATCATGAACAAGGAACCTGACGAGGCTTACAACCTAATTGAAGAGATTGCAATCAACCAACACTACTGGATCCCTGAGCAAAAGAAGCCAACTCCAACACCTGGCATGCACCGAGTAGATGATATATCCATGCTGAGTGCAAAGTCGATGCTTTGCAAATGGCACTCAACAATCAGACCAAGCAGCGAACGGTAGCAGCAGTCAATGCCGCAACATCATGTGGTTATTGTGGAGGAGCGCATGAGATGACCGAATGCATGAATGTGACGGAGACTGAGGAAGAAATAGAGCAAGCAAACACAATCGACAACAGCTTTCGACCTCAGCCCGCCTACAATTCATACCATCCGAACAACCGAAACCATCCAAATCTCTCATACGCAAATAATCAAAGACCTGCTGCACCTCAACAGAACTATCAACCACAACCCAATTATCAACCAAGATACAATAATTCTCAACCAAATTACCAACCGAGGCAGTACAACCAACCACAGCAACCTGGCAACACATCACTAATGGAGAGATTCCTAGAGAAGCAAGACAAGGCTAATGCCGAAATCACGCAAAAGATCGAATCCTTAACAAACGGCAACAAAGACTTAGAAGACCATGTCTCTAAGATGGCAAAAGAACTCTCGAGCATCGCACGTGGAAAAGGCAAATTTCCTGGCCAACCGGAAAAAAATCCGAGAGAGACTTGCAAATGCATAACATTAAGGAGCGGTACAACTTATCAGGGACCTCCTATGCTCGATCCAACTTCCGATGAAATGCATGCAGAACCATCGCACTCTGAAGAATACGAGCCGTAACAACCGGAGCCGCCCGTATTCGAACTGCAGGCAGACCCTATTGAGGAGCAGAATGACACCGTAGGTGGAGACAAGCGACAACCCGAACCTGAATACATTTCACCACCACCCTACAAGCCACCTCTGTCATTCCCTCCAAGACCGGCCAAGCATAAGATGGAGCAGCAATTTGCGAGATTCATGGAGACACTCAAGCAATTAGAAGTCACAATCCCCTTCACCGAAGCAATTGCAAGCATACCCTCGTATGCTAAATTTCTGAAAGAGATTCTTTCAA
Organism: Carex myosuroides; assembly: GCA_028015225.1. NCBI lineage: Eukaryota > Viridiplantae > Streptophyta > Magnoliopsida > Poales > Cyperaceae > Carex > Carex myosuroides. The sequence continues at coordinate 17,203,077 of CM051474.1, read as the reverse complement.
ACCAAAGTAGACTCCAAGAATTCTTAATGTTACCACCAAAAAGGTATAGTACAAAGTTTCAGTACAGCGAGCTGTACTTTTTAACCTTAAAATACACTTCTGGTTCAGACTGCAAGCATACAATCATACCGCGTAGTATATCGTCGGGTATCGATCACAGGGACGGTTCAAGTGTTATCCGGACTCTACCTAGGTTAATTAAAAACTAGAAGTTGGAAAATGGTTGATTTTGGTTATTTAATATTCCTACAGATTCAAAGCAGTAGTAAAGTGCAAGAAAGAAGATTAAACTGGTTTTAATCAATAATAAAAAGCGTTCCCAGGGTTAAGACTTCATTCAGTTTTGCCCTCTGACTGTCCTGTCCGGGCCGTGTCATTTCCTACACGGGCCGTATCAGTTTACACGGGCCGTGTCATTTCGCTACACGGTCCGTGTCAGCCTCGGGTTAATGCAGCAGCTATTGTTTCTTTGTATCGTTCCTTTGTGTAGGGTTCTACTGACCGGACCTAATGTTTCTGGACCTCAACTGTCGTTTGTTGGTTCATCAACTTGGTACGGAAACTGCAATATATGCCCTCGTCGGGTTCTAGACCTCAACTTTCATGTGTTGGTCCCTACTACCTAGTTGCTTGATTGGTATACTAAAGGTAACTCCTATCCGCCGATAGAGAGTAATTTTCGCCTCCCGGTTACTACTTGGTTTCACCTTCCGGATCACAAATCCTACCTCATGTACTTAGTTTGGTTGAGAGACGTTAAAGGGCTATAATGCCTTCTAGATGTGCGCATTCATCTAGTAGCAAACCAATATAAGTCAAACACTTCAATCTAAGCAATTAAAATACTACTCAATCAATCAAACACAAACTTCAATACAAAGATTCAATAACTAGCATGCAAGACAAAACATTCGATTACATCAAAACCCTAGAAACAAAGTAAATTACTCACTCATGGTTCTAAAACAGCAAATACAAATAAAGATAGAGTTGATCATGACAAAACCCAAAGTGCAAAGAAGATCAATCGAAAGTGCAAGAAATTCGCTTCTCCAATTCGCCTCCAAGCTTAGCCGCTAAAGACAAACCCTAGAATGTGCTCTCCTGTTCCAGAATGACCCCCTGTTGGACAGAGAGGCCCCCCTTTTATGCCAATTCGCGACCTTCCTTCATTAGCCTTGTTTCCAGATTTCTGGATCTGTTTCCGGAAATGCTTGACACGGGCCGTGTCAAATCTGTCCGGCCCGTGTAACCTGTGTACTTAACTCAAATTGTAGATCTTCTCGCAAGCTTTCCGAAAAGTGGTCATACACTCAAAACGGAGTTACGAGTCAAAAGTTATGACTGTTTTAAGTTCGGGTGCTGAAATTTCAGCATCATATGGATGGTGTCCTGGTCGTGTCTGTGGTCGAGTCGAGGTTGACACGGGCCGTGTATAATGTGACACGGGCCGTGTAGAGACTTCAGAATTCCAGATTTCTCCTCGATTTCGCCCGAATCCTGCAAAATAAGAATAAACTTGCAGCAGTACCACATTCTAAAGATATTCAATGAAATACAACTGATTGAATAGATTTAAACACAGGTTTGGTGCAGAAATTGGTCGGAATTATAGGTCAAATAACGAGACATCACTTAACAGTTTCGCTCAATCTGGAATGTAGTGCGCTCGTGCAAAGCAAATTACCAACAAAGTTGAAAGATCCGGGAAGCTTCTCGATACCATGCACCATTGTCACACAGATTTTAAGAGAGCTTTATGTGATCTGGGAGCAAGTGTAAGTCTAATGCCTAAGGTGGTATTTGACAAATTGGAATGTGGAGACCTATCACCAACGCGAATCTCATTGCAACTTGCTGACCGATCAATTCGATATCCTGAAGGAATGTTGCTTGACATCCCAATCAAAGTTGGTAAATTCTGGATACCAGCAGATTTTGTGGTAGTTGATATGGAAGAAGACGAGCAAATTCCAATCATCCTTGGAATGCCATTCCTCGCCACATGTGGGGCAATGTTGATGTTAGGAATGGAAAGATCTCATTAAATGTTGGCGAAAATAAGATGATCTTCAACATGAATGAGACCATTAAAGTCCCACCTGACATAAATCTTGTCTATAATTTGGAAACAGCGGATGAGATGGCGATGATGAATTGCGACTGGATGAACTAGAAGACATCGAAGAAATGATGTGCGTAGCAGAAATGAAGAGATTGTTCATCATGCAAGATGACGGTCAGACCCATCCAACCTCCGCGACAACACAAACCGATGATCTGAACAAAAGTCCTAATATCGCAAACAACATGAATTATTCTCTCTTAGCCCTTGCATTAATAAAGAACCTGCGCGAAGAACTCGATGCAATTTCTCAAAGACTGGACGAGGTTGAGACAGTACTCGGTGTGAGTCTGGCATTCGACCCCGGACCTCAAACACCAACCGACTTCTTCGAGAAGGGCAGTGATAACAAGACCACAAAAGACACTAAAGGTGAACCACCCGACAAGCAACCCGCTTGCATTGTCGGGAGGACATCTGGAAGAAACTAACAAGACACAAAGTCAAGCTAACGACTTTAAACAAGCTCTTCTTGGGAGGCAACCCAAGGCCACTTTTTATATTTTCTTATAATTATTTACTTCTAGTTTATTTAGGACTTAACAAAGAAACAACTCATACCCACCTTTTTCATATGATCAGGTAAGCATATCGGAGGAAAGGCTTGATTAAAGACATCTCGGAAGATGGGAAAATACTCTCTGGTACGGTCTGTATTGGCTGATACGGACCATGCCAATAGATACGGGGGTAACAGTGTAAGAAGACTAAGGAGACAAGTGGTGAATACGGCCCGTATTGGCTGATACGGCCCGTATTCAGAGGAGTTAAAACTTGGCAGTTATTGGTTTTTATGACGGATTGGTTACGGACCGTATTGGCTGATACGGTCAGTAATGAAGACCAATCCGGGAGATGCGAACCCATTAAGGAAGAGACGTTTGAAATCCCGCGCGAATCACGTCTCATAACCGTTAACCCCTTCGTTTTAACTTCCAAACCCTTCCTCTTTCTTTTTCTCTACTCTCTTTCCCTCTATCTCTTCTCTCTCTTCCTCTTCCATTTTTCGCCCGAATCAAACACCTCCTCTTTACCGCCGATCTCTATCACCGAACTCGTCTCCACCCTTCATTGGAGCCGCCGCCGCAGCCCTTTCTCCGCTCCTCTGCCCCAATATGGACCGTATCGGGTCCGTATTCGATGGCCCCTCGAGTCTCCTTCTCCGATTTCGGTTCTTCTAAACCCCTTTTTCTATTTTAAAGTTTAATTTTGTTTTTGCATTTGTTTTAATTTAATCTCTGTTACATTAGTTTAGATAATCAAGTTTTATTTTTGCAAAATCACAAAATCACAAAAAAAAATTAGCTTTTGACAAATTTTACCAGTTGTTACCAGTATAATACGGTCCGTATTGCCCCAATACGGTCAGTAATCGTTTACCAGAAACCAGTCAGTACAGCAGTTTTTCAACCCCTGTAACACGGTCCGTAATACTCCGATACGGCCCATAACCAGTTCGATACTTGGTCAAATTCACCAACTAACCAGTCCGTAATCAGACCGTATTGACCGATACGATCCGTAATAGAGACCTAAAATTTGAACAAATGGCCCCGAAAATGAAAAATATTTTAGGGGCAGTCACAAGAAGGGAAAAGAAAGCCCTCGGAAGCACCGGCCTGAGTAATTCACCGCAGAGCTCCTCTAGCCGATCTTCCCGGTCCTCCGGCTCGCAACCGCAATCCTCCAAACATTCATCCTCTCAATCTGACGCCCAACACTCAAACAGAGACACGTCAGTCTCCAATGAGGAATATGTCTCGAAGGAATTCAACCCTCGGGATTTCGGGCTCGAGGAAGAAGATTCCGATGAGTCGATGGAGGAAGCAACCGAGTACCAACCCATCTTCTCACATCCATTATTCAAATAAAATTACGAGAAGATGAAAACAAGGGAGGTCATATACCACAAATCTATCGACACAGAGACACTCGAGCAACTCTTGTGCAAACCGAACAGCTCGCAAACTGCATCAACATCTGGCAATTCCTCAAGCTGATCAAAGGAGTTAAGGTTTACAAGGTACTCACTAGGAAGTTCCTTGCAACCTTCAAATACAATGAAGACTCCATCGTTCTCAAGATGCTCGGCGAGCATTATACAGTCTCCATGGATGATTTCTGTGCCATCCTTGACCTCATCAACGATGGCCCCTCTGATTCTCCCGATTGCTAAGAGTTCTGGTACAGCATCATGGAAGATAATCAAAACACAACTCGACCGGCAAGCAGAATCATCCATCCCCAAATTCGCCTCTTGCAAGTAGCCCTTGCCAATTCTATTTTTGCAAGAGGCAAAAGTTCATCCAAAGTGACACTATCCGAGCTTTATCTTCTCAAATGCATGATCAAGCCCACACCGGTGCGACCTCACCTCAGTCACCTTCTTTGCAAGCAAATCCGTGAGGTCGCCCGTGCCAAGAAAAATGGTGGCAAGATCTCCATCGGATTTGTGGCCACAATCTTGGCCAATCATCTTGCTTTGCAGATTGACCATCTCTAGGAGGCAATAGGACTAACGCATATTGACATTTCGTGCCTCCAAGCCATGAAATTTGTCACTGGCCACTATCCAGGAGAATGGCACGCCCCGCGAGAATCCTCTAATTTCCCTTTCGACATCTACAATTCACCAAAGAGAATCCTCTAATTTCCCTTTCGACATCTCAATCTCTGAAGTAGGTCCTCTTGGAGAATGGCACGCCCCGCGAGCCCGACATATGAGCCCCCTCAGGATTACATTGATGTAATTGAGGGAAAACCCAAAATGCAAAATCAGGCTAATGTCCACAGGCAACAAAGGAACGAGGAGGAGCCCCCTTTTGATTCATATAGGGAGGCAGGCACATCGGCCGCCAAAGCCGAGTCTTCAGGGGCGGCACCATCTGATGCCCCTACAGCTGAGTATGATCAGTTCATTCAAATGGTAGATTGGATGAACTCAAACCTCAATGAGCTAAACTTGACGACGAGCAAAACCACCCGGCAGATGGAGCAGAACATCTCCTCACTTCACCACGAGGTTGGTGAAGTCCGCAACAGTATAGAGGAGATCCGGAGGAGTGTTAACGAGAGTAGGCGCGAAATCCAGCAGACATGCCACATGGCCCAGCAGTATTATCAGTTCGATCTCGACTACGGATTCGAGTACCAGCCACCACCCTATGGACTCTTAGACCCGTCATTCTACGAGGAGATCCAGCGCCCGCCACCACCTCCACCACCTTAGGATTGAGGTGTAGTGAGTTGTATCTTTCCCTCTTTTTACTTTATTACTTCTTTTATTTTTATCTCTCGAGCATTGGGGACAATGCTCAATTTTATTCGAGGGGTAGAAAGGTAAATTGACCATGTATCTTTAAAAAATTTCGCATTTTACTTTCTTAGGTGCTAGTAGTTTTACTCAATTTTTGACTAGGGTTGGAGGCTTTACCAAAAATCTTAGAATGATTAAATCGAGTTTTTTAGCTAGCTTGCATTTTTTAATTTTTTTAGGAGTAGGTTAATCAAATAAGGAATTGTTTCGAATTGAGTTAGTTTAGGGTTTAGACAATTGGTTATGATGGCAACAATTCGGAATTTTTAAAATAATTAGTGATCTCAAAATGAACAATTAATTGCTAACCATGAAAGTTGACCAAAATCCGCAACCTTAGAATTTTTATTGTTGAATATATTTTTTTTACAAACTCTTTAAGCTTGATAGTGTTTTAGAATACCCGTTTATTATAGATAGACCCCTAGCAAAACTATGCAATAATTCCTTGTATGAATGAATACTTGGAATTGTGCGTAATCATGGTGCTTGTGACACAAAAATATTTAATTTTTCAGAAAAATAAAAAAATAAAAAAAATCAGAAATGAGAAAAATAAAAAAAATAAAAATAAAAAAATAAAAAAAATAGAATAAAAGATGGAGGATAAAAAAGAGTACGGGTGCCTTCACAAGACTGGTTACCAATAGGCTCGATAAAACCTCCCAAATTTTAATTTTTGTACATATTTAATTTTTCAAAATAGTCACAAGTACCAACACACTTAGTTGTCATACTTTGCTCCGATCAATTGGGAAGGAAAATCAAAATTTATATCATTAGAATTCCTATTGATTGGAAGGGATCTATTTATAATCGAAGGGGAAATTAATATTCTCAAATTTAAAGATATTTGTGAAGTAGAGTATTTAATAATAATATTTCTAAGGATTGCACATGAGGTCAATCATGGGGTGGATAAATTGTTCAAGGGAGAGGTCATGAATATTTTAGAGTTCTAAATTTTTATTGTCATGTCAATTGTACCAAACCCGAGTCCTAATTTAATTTTGAGCAAGTCCTTGAGATTGTATGGTTTAACCTAGACCGGACCTTTGACCAGTTGGGATGTCGTTGCTTGAGGACAAGCAACAATTCAAGTTGGGAGGCGTGATCAGAGTCAAAATAATGATGATTTACGTAGGATTTTGGCTTAGATTTTGCATATTTTCTCACACTTATGTTTAATTTATTAGAGAAAAAAGCTACTATCACCCTTCTTTATGTTTTATTGCAGAAAACAGGTTTTGGGACTATTTTACACCAAATAGAGCAAGAATCGGGTCAATCGGATCAGCGATGCTTATCGACAAAGTCTCTGTTATGGTCCGTATTGCCTAATACGGACCAAGCCTAGCACAGACCAGGAGATAGAGTGAGAAGCACTAAAACCCTCAGCGACAAGGTCCTAATACGGACCGTATCACCTGATACGGACCGTAACCGAAGGCTCCCCTTGGAAAATAACTGCCGACAGCTATATCCAGATCAGTTTCTTAGCCCCTACTCAAACTCCAGACGTCCCTCCACTCCTATATAAGGCCCCTGGGCAGATGAATAACTTATCTTTATAATTAGGGTTAGATTTGATTAAAGAGAGAAGAGATGAGTGCTTGTGCGTTTCGCGGCTAAGTTCCTTTTCTTAGGGCTAGGCAGTAAACCTTGTTACTCTTGATGTTTTGATATATATATTTCTGTTGATTATGATTTCTTGTTGTTTAATCGAAATGCTTTTGTAATTTACTATCTCTTCATCTAACTTCAATAATCTAGTTTAGTCCGTTAGGGTAGTGATCAGAGTCAAAATAATGATGATTTACGTAGGGTTTTGGCTTAGGTTTTGCATATTTTCTCACACTTATGTTTAATTAATTAGAGAAAAAAGCTACTGTCACCCTTCTTTATGTTTTATTGCAGAAAACAGGTTTTGGGACTATTTTACACCAAATGGAGCTAGAATCTGGTCAATCGGATCAGCGACGCTTATCGACGAAGTCTCTGTTACGGTCCGTATTGCCTGATACGGACCAGGCCTAGCACAGACCCGAAGATAGTGCTGGAAGCATTAAACCATAACCGTCAAGGTCCTAATACGGACCGTATCACTTGATACGGTCCGTATCCGAAGGCGTATCTTGGGGAATAACTGCCGACAGCTGTTTCCAGATCAGTTTCTTAGCCCCTACTCAACCTCCAGACGTCCCTCTACTCCTATATAAGGCCCCTGGGCAGAAGGAATAGTTATATTTGTAATTAGAGTTAGATTTGATTAAATTGAGAAGAGAGGAGTGCTTGTAACAATGCCGTTCCGCGGCTAAGTTCCTTTCCTTAGGGCTAGGCAGTAAACCTTGTTACTCTTGATGTTTTGATATATATATTTCTGTTGATTATGGTTTCTTGTTGTTGTATCAAAATTCTTTTGTGATTTATTATCTCTTCATCTAACTTCAATGATCTAGTTTGAGTCCGTTAGGGTAGTGACAGTACTTTAATGGTAAGAGAAACTATTTGTATGAATTAGCCTCGTTGAGATCTATTAGGTTTATGTGAAGAAAAATTTAGTGGGGAAACCATAAACCAGACCAACAAAACGCGTACCAAATTCCATCACTTGCGTAAGGAAAATCGTAGTGAGCTGTGTAGTAATTTGGGGTTTTTAGAGATCAGTCATTTGCGTAAGGAAACTCGTAGTGTCCTATGTAGAATCTCGATGAAAGATCTGTCATTCTTGCGTAACATAAATCGCAATGACCTATGTGGTTATCTTTCATAAAACAACAACAGAAAATCAGACGCAACAGGAATATATTGTCAAGGCGGATTGAGTGGCAATGGTGTGCCGAAACCCTAGGAATTCTCATCTCTATCTTTATTTTAATTACTTTTAATTGCTTCCTAATTTACATTGATCACAACAACATCTCTCAATTTTCAGATTTCGTCTAGCCTTTCGAAAGATTGTGATTCGATCGCTCAAAACACTGAACCAATATTCCCTGTGGATCGACCTCGATTATACTCCTCGATAGGATTGTGCGCTTGCAGTCCGAACCGATAGCATTTCTGAGTTTATAAATATTAAAAGAAACATTACTCTCTTTTGAGTGATCAGGTAGTGACAGTGCTTTAATGGTAAGAGAAACTAATTATATGAATTAGCCTCTTTGAGATCTATTAGGTTTATGTGAAGAAAACCTTAGCGAGGAAACCATAAACCAGACCAACAAAACGCGAACCAAGTTTCATCACTTGCGTAAGGAAAATTGCAGTGATATGTGTAGTAACTTGTGTATTTAAGAGATCAGTCATTTGAGGAAGAAAACTCGCAGTGTCCTATGTAGAATCTCGATGAAAGATCTGTCATTCTTGTGTAACATAAATCGCAGTGACCTATGTGGTGTCTTTTATAAAACAACAACAGGAAATCAGACGCAACAGAAATATATTATCAAAGCAAATTGAGTAGCAATGGTGTGCCGAAACCCTAGAAATTCTCATCTCTATCTTTATTTTAATTACTTTTAATTACTTCCTAATTTACATTGATCACAACAACAACTCTCAATTTTCAGATTTCGTCTAGCTTTTCGAAAGATTGTGATTCGATCGCTCAAAACTCTGAACTAATATTCCCTGTGGATTGACCTCGAATATACTACTCAATAGGATTGTGCGCTTGCAGTCCGAACCGATAGCATTTCTGAGTTTATAAATATGAAAAGAAACATCGCTCTCTTTTGAGTGATCAAGCCTTCTCAATCAAGGCTTTCGCGATAACAATCCGCTTTACCTCCACAAAACTACCCACCGCCACCACATCCACACAACAACAACAATCACAACAATCCACCTCCTCTTCTCAACAATAATCCTCTCTTTAGTGGCAATCCAAACAACAACGAAAATGATCGTAACCATCAACAAGGCCACCGCTTCGGCTTAATTTCTGAAGGCCAAGATCCACGCGACATTAAGCCCTCTCTCATCTACCTACTTGGCCAAAGTCAGTTCGGGGGAGCCCTAAATGAAGATCCACACGCCCATTTGGTGGTTTTCGAAGAACACTGCGGTACTTTCGCTCGAGAAGGAGACGAGCAAGACAATCTCAAGCTCAAATGCTTCCACTTGTCTCTTCGAGACAATGCAAGAACGTGGCTAAGGACCGTGAACCGTGACCACATCAAGACATGGGACGACATAGAGAAGTTATTCTTAGGAAAATACTTCACTCCATCCAAGACCCAACATTTTCGGACGAAGATCACGACATTTAAGCAAGCCGAGAGGGAGTCTTTGACCGAGGCATGGGATAGATGGGCGGAGCTCCAACGCTTGTGCCCTAACCATGGCCTTGACATGTGGTTGTTTTCTCAATTCTTTTTTGTATGTTGCACGATAGCTACTAAAACTCATTTGAATTCAGCCGTAGGGGGAAACATGTCAAAAATGGATCCCGAACAAGCCATGTTAATGATTGAGGATATGGCGATCAACCAAAGGGAGTGGACGGCCGAGAGAGGTGGACGAACCCACAACACACTGGGAGTCTTGAAAATCGACGAAGTTACCGCCTTGAGAGCCTAAATGGAGGCATTGCAATATCAAATGGCACAAATGCAAAATGCCAAATCCGTGACGAAAAATGTTTAATGCGGTATATGTGGAAAGGTGACTCATGTCACCACCGATTGCCATGTCATTATGGAAGGAGAAGAAGTCAGGCAAGTAAACTCCATGTTTTACAATCAAGGTGATAAGAGAAATGACCCATCTACAATAAGGTTAGGCCAAATGATAATTTCAATTCAAATGCATACAACCCTAACTTAAGGTGGAACCATCCGAATTTCAAATAGAGGACCGAAAATGACAACTCTAATCAATACCAAGGTAATTCCAATCAATACCAAAACCGGTCAAACCAAAACTCGTACCAAGGACCTTCTCAAAACAACAAACTAGAAAAAATGATGGAGGGCCTTGTGATCTCTCAAAACGAGTTCATAAACCAACAAAGAAACACCAATACCGATCTTTTGGATTCCTTGAGGAATTTGAACAATAGGTTTGAGTTTTTAGAAACTAAAACGAAGATGCTAGTGACACAAATAGCACAACAAGCATCTTCGTCCTCTCGTCAACAAGGCACACTTTCGGACAAACCCGACATAAATCCACGAGAGTATGCAAATTTGACTTTGAGGAGTGGCAAGGAATATGATGGACCAAAGATTCCAGCCAATGATGAACTAATCCAATCACAAGGACTCCCTCAATCCACACAATCTGAACTGATTTCAGTCGCACCAATTGATCCACCAATTGCAACAACTCCTGAAGAGCCTCACAAAACGGGTAATTCTAACTAAACAAAGGTACACAATTCTGAAACTCAAAAGTATGTTCCTCCTCATAGGTTCATACCTTTTCTACAAACGTTAGTGAAGCACAAACTAGACCAACAATATGCCAAATTCATTGAACAATTGAAAAAACTTAACATTATCATACATTTCACCGAGGCAATTGCACAAATGCCAACCTATGTCAAGTTTCTCAAAGAAATGTTATCAAACAAAAAGAAACTTGAAGAGGTCAAAACTATCACCCTAAATGCGCAATGTAGTGCACTTTTCTTGACCAAACTACCTCCCAAACTTAAGGACCCCAGTAGTTTTACTATACCATGCACAATTGGGGATACCGAATTCAATAGTTTTTTGTGTGATTTAGGTGCTAGCGTATGTTTAATGCCAAAAGTGGTTTATGAAAGGCTAGGTCTAGGAGAATTGAAACCAACAAAAATATCACTCCAATTAGCGGATAGATCCGTTAGATACCCGGTAGGAATTATGGAGGATGAAATTGTCAAAATTGGTAAGTTTTTCATACCGTTAGATTTTGTTGTGGTGGAGATGGAAGAGGATACACAAACTCCACTTCTATTGGGACGTGATTTCCTAACCACAGCAGGTGCAATCATAGATGTGCGTGATGGAAAGATTTCTTTCAGAGTAGGTGATGAAAAGGTTGAATTTAACTTTTTTAAATCTCTCAAATTTCCATCTAATGATAATGATTCGATATGCAAGATAGATGTTTTAGACTCTATAATTGATGATCATTTAGATAGGATGATGGAAGGAGAACAACTGAATGAAATTCTGGAAGAAATTGATAAAGAAACAGCTCAAAACGATGAAAACAACCAATCGTGCGGCCTAAGAGACCCGCAGACAACCTCAGAAATTTCGTCCGGCCCAAGCCACCCGCACTCGCCAGTTTCAGCTCAGATTTTCGACAATTCAACAAATTCTAATGCACCACCAAAAGTCGAACTCAAACCATTGTCACCCACTCTCCGGTACGAGTACCTCGGTCCAAATGAGACACATCCCACCATAATCAATGCCGCCTTGAACCAAAAAGAGAAGACAAGGCATTGGCACGACAAACACATCAGAAGAAGTTTTCAAGAAGGACCATATCAAGTGTCACGAGTTTTCAACCATGGTGCCTTCGAAATATGGAGTGAAAGAATGGGTTCATTCAAAGTCAATGGACAGCGGCTCAAACATTTCATTCAAGATGAACCGATCATCGAAAAGGAGGCAATTGCCCTCGATGATCCACCACCTTCAAACTAAGTCTCAACAAGTCGAGCTCCCGATGTTAAACCGGGCAATATCTTGTGAGTTTCTATTTTTGTTTTTAATTTCCTCTTCTAGTATAAATTGACACATTAAGGACAATGTTTTGTTTAAGCTGGGGGGAGGGTTAAATGAAAAACTAAAATTCACAATTGTATCTTGCATTTAGTTTAGGCATGTTTAAATTTTTTGTTTAAAACTAGGGTTTTACCTAACCTTGAATAGGGTCCAGTCCGACTTGTTAGGATGTTTACCTAGTTTTGTGTCATGCATTTTGTTGATAAATTTGAGTGATGGGCAAAAATTAGAAGTATTGATGCAAAGTTTTGAATAATTTTCGGTAAATCCTTGGAATATTTTGAAATGCCCACATAATTTGGCGAAAAACTTTGTGGAAATAAAGGTGTTTGAAATTGAGACATTGGGAATTTAAATTTATTAAAGAAGCTATTTATATTTGGGATTTTACATTTTGGAAAGATTGAGATATCCACAAGTATGAAGGAATACTTAGGGATGTGTGTATTCATGGTACATGCATAAATGTTGAGAAATTGAGTTAAATTTAAATTTTTTGGAAAATAAATGCGATTCCAATGACCTATGTTACAGCGTCATGACGTACTTATGGTTATGAGTCCTTAGCACTCCTGCTCCACTAGTCTCCCGATAAAATTGACATTCATGTTAGTGGAAGGGTTAGACTATGAGCATGCAAAGCACCCTTGAATTAGAATGGTTGGGTACAGTTAACTACTTGTAACTAACCGGTGCTTAAATGAGGATGGGAAAAATAGTGCTAAATCATGAAAGAAAAATCAAAATGAAAAATCAAAAGCAACAACAAAAATGTGAATATGCATGTATCAACACACGAAGTCCGTGACTTTCTAACCTAAGTTTGATTCAAGCTTGGGAGATTTTGAAAATTCCACATTTAAGAGGGCATGTCTTTTAATAAATTTGGGTAAAGAAAGTTCACAAATTCTAAACCTTTAAGGAAATAAAAGTTAGAGTAATCGAATTGTGGGGAGATTCATAATTATCCCAGGGTTGAACTTGAAATTTGAAAATTTTGCATGGAGATTTTTAAATTTTGACAAGATCATACAAATTTTTCATTTGAGAAACATACTTGATATAGGGTGTATTAAAGAGATCGAATATTGGGTCAAGTTTAGATTTTGCTTGAGGACAAGCAAAGTTCAAGCTTGGGGGAATTTGATAGGCCTAAATTATATACATGTTAGGTCTGATTTTTACCACATAATAACACCAAATATCTTGTATTTTAGTAGAGAATAGAATGAAATATATCAAAGAATTAAGTTACTACCAAAGTCTATTTAAGTTACAGAAAATGGAGCAAATTGTAGATATTCTCGCAAGCTTTCCGAAAAGTGGTAGAACACTGAAAACGGAGTTACGGATCATGAGTTATGCCCGTTTGAATTACAGAAGTTCAGAGCACAACACAGAGGAAACAGAGCCCAGTGCGGACGCACTGACCCAGAGTGCGGATCAGCCACCCGCACTCAGCCATCAGAAGATGAAAACAGAAAAGTCCAAGCGCAGTGCGGACGCACTGGACGCACTGGGGCCGCACTCAGCGACACACAGTTCGTATTTTGGCCATATCTTGGTCATACAAACTCCAATTTGGGTGAATCAAAACTTGACGGAACTAGGACAAAGAGATCTACAACTTTTATGAAGGGAACAAATCCAAATTCGGAATGTATAATTTTGTACAGCCACATCAATGGCCGCATCAACCTAAAAAACTGCTAAATATGGAAAGTTAGTGGGCTTAGTGGGCGCCAAAATTAGAATAACTTGGTCTCCAAATTCATAATCACAGAATTAAGAATATAGAAGTTAGTAGGCTTAGTGGGTGCTGAAAATATAACAACTTGATCCCCAAGTTCAGAAAATGACTAAGTTAGTGGGCGCCGAAAATAAAACGACTTGATCTCCAAGTTCAGAAAAATATTATATAAGGCTAAGGAGGCCATAGGAGAAAGGATCACTACTCATCATTGCTTAATTGAAGTTATTCTGCTCCACTTTTCGGCGGTGATCAAAGTTGCGACAAATTTCAAAGGAAGAGAAGGAAGAAGTCGAGGTTTTGCTTGAGCGACAAGGGAAGAACTTGGGCAGGAACTAGGAGATTGGTTGTATTCTTTTCTCTTACGTATTTTCTCAGTTTTTACCATGTTTATCTTGTATTTTCTTGTGGATGCTTGCATCTCCATGAGAGGCTAGATTCCTCTCTAGGGGTTTAGGTCAATGCATGAACTTGTTTAATTCTATCTTATTCGGATATTTGTTTTATTATGATTGTTTTATAGGATTGATTGTTAATTTCTGTGATTTATCATTTGTGTTAATTACATAGTTTATTACTTGAATTGGACAAGTCCCGCATTGGATTCGAAAGAACCAAAGTAGTTAGGATGGGATAGGAGAGTACCAAATTATGAGCACAAATACCTTAGGATTTCGATTAGAATCGACCGTAATTTGATATCCAAACCGGAACTACAGAAATTAAGGTTAGAGTTTGGTGAATAACGACCGTGAAGTCAAACCCATAATTAGGACATCTTGAATTGAATTGGATATTGGTATGAAGAACGACCGTGAATTATCAATATTTGAGGATATGATAGACTAACAGAGCTTAATGGGTTTAGATAGCTAGAGTGAAGAACGACCGTGAAGTCCGAAACTATCTAGGCAAGTTATTAATTCACGACCGTGACCCTTTTTAACACTTTTAGGTTAGAAACCTCGTCAAATCAAACATGAATTTAAACAAACCGAGTAGATAGAATTAACAAGGGATTGTGGACCGAATACCCCTAGACTTCTCAAACTTGATTTACACCCGACTTTTAATTGCTTTTATGTTACAAACCTTTAATTTTCATTAAAAACGAAATTACACAAAACCCCTCTTTTACTTTTATTGTTTAGTTTTAAAAGTAGTTTTCTTTATTAAAAATTAGTATTTCCCTATCTCCCTTGGGATCGATACCTTAATTACTACAGGGATTAGGTTGTGCGCTTGAAATCGACCATATCTTTGAGTATTAGGTTTATAAATTTAAAAGTCTAAAGAGTACAAAAGGAAGTATAAAACCCTATACCCAAAATACTCAACAAAAAGCTCGGGGTCCATAAAAAACTAGGCCCAACAAAGCCTTATAAAGCCTCATGTAATATGGGTCCAGCCTGAACTCGGCTTACACCGCCTTTATGCAGGATAACCATTTCTATGGCTAACATAACCATCCTACGCTCTCCCCTAACCGTCATGAAAACGCAGAATGGAGGTTAGGAGACGACCTATATAAGGCAGAACGGCCCATTGAACGAGGGTCGAATTTTGGCCTACCTAATGCGAGATATCATACAGTCTAGAGTCCGAATATCTCACAACCACAACCATTCCCATCTCGGGAATCGACTTCACTAATCTCGGCCTGCCACCCCGAGGTAAGACGAGCTCAACCCAGTTACTTTTCTTACATACGGCCTACTCTCCCTGAGACAGGACGTATCATACCCTTTTTCTGATACACCTGTACATTTTCCATGTGTTTGTATAATATATTCGCACCTTTTCACATGTGATGTGATAGTATGATTTATATTGATCAATACCTCTGATTAGATCTTCAAAGTATATTTCTGAAATACTAAACATGGAGAAAGATATCAAATCTCACGCATATATACATTGGAACACCTTATATATGCATTATGTGCACAGAGAAGTTTCCCAAGCAGCCAAGGTAGTGCCATATATATACACAGTGAACGAGATCAAATGTGATAGATCACAGTGACATCATTTCCATGGCATTCGATCCAGTGGTGAGGCTAGAATTTGAGCTAGGGGTAGGCGAAAACCGGATTCGGGTTCGAATAAATTAACGGGTTCGGGTTCGGATTCAAGACACAATTCAAAAAATAGCAAGTTTCAATGAATTTACCGAAGTTTCAATTTTGGGTAGGCTAGTAACAGGCGGGCACAGATCACTGACAGACGCACAGTGGTGGTTGGTACAGGCGGGGCGGGCACAGTGGCGGGCACCGTTCAAACCCCTTTTTTCTTCTCGCAACTCGCGTATAATCCTCTAGCTGGCGACTGGCTCTGGCATAACTCTTTTTTTTTTAATTCAAGCGATGTGCGTCGCGTAGAGAAGAAAGGGGTAGCGACTGGGGCTTGGGCTTTGGGTTATGGGCTTCGGTAACCAGTTCCAATTTGGGTTAGCGGCGTGATCCAGAGTCTTGCTAGAGCAAGGGACTGTACGTGCACAGTTCCATTCCATGTACCTTGAATTTAGAGAGATCAGCTGCATGCCGTTGTTGACAGCTGTAGTGAGCAGTGATCAGGTTGATCGATTGTTGACAATGGTGGTGAGCAGTGATGAGGTTGTAGGTTATCATGATATAACAATAATTTCTACTACAGCTGACAGCCCGACTTTAATGCGAGTGGTCGCTCCTAACAAAATTTAGTAGGTTGAAGCCTCGCAGTCGCAGGCCCGCATGCCGCGCTTGGACCATTTAATTTCAATTGAATTGATAATATTTCATAAGTCCGAAGGCCCACTTTCTAAAATTTTCAGAATATATTTATTGGGTTCCAATCCTAATCCAATATGTTCTGAATCAAGAGCACTTCTCAATTAAAAACTTCAGAATCGGAAATTTACATACAAGGTGAACGATATGACATATCAAATCTCAACTTTCAGGGCGGATATATATTTAGTTTCAGTTTACGGACATGTAAAATTTGTGTAAGCCAATACAAATTGAGTCCAATGACTTTGATTAAAAAATGAAATTGGAACTTTTTGATAATTTTTTACATGTAGATGTATAAATTTATTTAGATACGTTCTCATCACATGTAGATGTCGTGGTTTCTCTATTTTTTTTTTAACTTTCCTAAACCCTCTTATTTGATTGTTAGATACTTGATTTTCTGATTGATATTTTTTTTGTATTTTAAAAATATCATTTAAGGATACAGATCCACAGTAATTGTTGTAATTCTTAATTTTATTGTATGTCAATGTGTCATGCGCTAATATTTTTTGATAAAAAAAATAGAGATTATGCATGTCTCTATTTGTATATTGATAACAAAGTCTTACAAGTCATCAGGTTTTGATATAAAACCTGTTACCCCTTACAAATGCGGACTCTGCATATATTTCTTTGTGAATTTAAATAAAACAAATTACCCAGAAAACATTATATCTAAGCCCAGAAAATAAAACTGCTAAAGAAAACAGAAGTAAAAATTAAAAATAAAAAGGACTACAAAATAAACAAGAACGTCTTCTATACTAATTAAGGTAGTGTCATGCGCCAATATTTATCTAATATAGTAATATTTATTGCTTAATTGCGGTTCAATTGATGAAACTTTCTATAAAAATATAAAGATCAAGTTGTATTGATATAAAGGTTAATTAATGACACTTTCTTATTTAAAAATATTGATAAACTTTTCAGCGCAATATTATGCTACAATTGGTAATTAATATTTTCATTTTTTTTTATCGAAAGAACATCCTCTGTTTTGGATAATCCTGAAAACATGTCATGTCCTAAATCTCATTTTCTCACGGATCTTCATCCAAACACATTATTCGACTAAATTAAAAAATACCTAGAACTTGATGATTATTTCGATGATAAATATATTTTTGCTGCAAAGTTGTGGAATAGAAATAAGAAGGATCAGTGAAATAGTTATTCTTGATAAAATGGTGCAAAAGATAAGAAGGATCAATGAAAAACTGCACCCACATGGCTGCATGTGTGATAAGCTCTACACGTAGCATCTCATTAATTAGAGGCAGGTAGGGGTGTTCATTGGGTCCGGTTTAGTCGGTTTTGAACAGAACCGAATTAGTTTGGACTAAACGGTTCGGTTTGTTCGGTTTAATGGTTCGGTTCGGTTTGCTTTTAAAACCGTTAATAATTTTGGTTCGGATCGGTTTGAAAATTTTCAAAACCGAAATAACCGAACCGACCGAACTTTTATATATTATGAATTTGGTCCGGACCGTCCCGGTTTATTTCTTAACACTCCGGTTTATTTCTATCAATTGCTTTAAATACTTTGATTTATTTCTTAATATCCCGGTTTATTTCTTAATACCACAGTTTATTTCTTAATATACTTCGGTTTATTATAAATCAATTGCTTTAAATAAAAAATTAATATATTTTGGTTTGAACCGAACAAACTGAATAAACAGAAATAAAACTTTGGTTCGGTTCGGTTCAGTTGCAGTGCTAAATCGGTTCGGTTCATTACAGGGTAGGGAAACTACTCTATCTTGAAAATTGATAGGTCTAAATTATATACACATTCGATCTAGTTTTTATCACATAATAGCACCAAATATCTTGTATTTTAGTAGAGAATAGAATGAAATATATCCAAGAATCAAGTTACTGCCAAAGTCTATTTAAGTTACAGGAAATGGAGCAAATTGTAGATCTTCTCGCAAGCTTTCCGAAAAGTGGTAGAACACTGAAAACGGAGTTACGGATCATGAGTTATGCCCGTTTGAATTTCAGAGCAAAACAGGAGAAAAAGTCTCCCAGTGCGGACGCACTCACAGCCAGTGCGGACGCACTCAGTACTTAGTCAAATTTCCAGCATCGCAGAACTTCACAGACAAAAAGTCCGAGCGTAATGCGTCCGCACTGACCTCCAGTGCGGATCAGCCACCCGCACTCAGCCATCAGGAGATGAAAACAGAAAAGTCCGAGCGCAGTGCGGACGCACTGACCCAGAGTGCGGATCAGCCAACCCGCATTCAGCGACACACAGTTCGTATTTTGGCCATATCTTAGTCATCCGAACTCCGATTTGAGTGATTCAAAGCTTGACGGAACCAGGACAAAGATATCTACAACTTTCATGAAGGAAACAAATCCAAATTCGGAATATATAATTCTGTATAGCCGCATCAATGGCCGCACCAGCCTGAAAAACTGCTAAATATGGAAAGTTAGTGGGCTTAGTGGGCGCCAAAATTAGAATAACTTGATCTCCAATTTTAGAAAATGTTATATAAGGCTAAGGAGGCCACAGGAGAAATGATCACTGCTCATCATTGCTCAATTCACTACTAGAATCCCCAGTAAAGGCAACGGGAGCAAGTGTTTGTTGCAAGCGTAGGAAGGGTCGTTGCAAAAGATTTTGGTTTTCTGATTAAATTAATACAACTGCAACGGCAGGCCCTTGCAAATAATCAGGCTTGCAAATATGTGATGGATCCCCTTGCTAATGTCTCTTGTTGGCCCTTGCAAATAATAATACCCACCCCAAACACGACAGATATTATATTATTGTGAATTGTGTTACTATTTGCAAGCGGCACCGTTGCAATTGTTTTTGGATTTCTTTTTTATATTATTATATTCTAAAAGACATTACTATTTGCAAGAGGTACCGTTGCAATTGTTTTTGGATTTATTTTTTTTATTATTATATTCACCAAGACATTACTATTTGCAAGGGTCCCCGTTGCAAATGTTTTTAAGATGATGTTTTTATTATTTTATTGTAAAGGCCCTAACTATTTGCAAGGGTCCTCGTTGCAAATGATTTTAAGTTTATTTCTTATATTATTATATTCCAAACGCCCTAACTATTTGCAAGCGACACCGTTGCAATTGTTTTTAAAATCAAGTTTATATTAATTTAATGTGAAATGACTAATTATTAGCAAGAGGCACCGTTGCTAATGTTTTTAAGTTGTAGTTTATATTTTTTAATTGTAAAGGTGATAACTATTTGCATGAGCCACCGTTGCTAATGCTGTTATAGGTTTGGTTTATTTTATTTTTATTGTAACAGTCCTAACTATTTGCAAGCGACACCGTTGCAAATGTTGTTCAGTTTCAGTTTATAGTTTTTTATTGTGGAACTGCTAACCATTTGCATGAGGCACCGTTGCTAATGTTTTTTAAGTTTCGGATTATATTTTTTTGTTATATTATGGGCCAATATCTGTAGAATTGTTCAAGAGGGTCCATATTTCAGTGGTCACTGGTTCAAAACCGCCCTTTGGCTGAATTTTGTTATTTTTTTAACACTTGCTCAAAAATTATGTACCATGTATAACAATAAGATTATAGCGCCTTATATTATATTTGATATTCCCTTGGATGCGAAACAGTAATATAAATGACAACAGTCAAATAGTTTTAATATCGTTGTTAAGGAGAAGGGAAATTATATTACATAAATGAAACCAATTCAACAAATGAAATTAACTAGAAATTTAATGTGTCATAAATAACAGCATAATTAACCATTAATTATGTTCACTTTGGTTGCCTTAACACAAAAGAGCCCATGCCAACGAAAGGGTGTCAAGGGCATATGAAGGGGTGGCTGTGCAATTGATAGGGCAATGAAGGGGTGGTTGTTCATCCTTCAAACACTATTTAATTGCCGCACAATTGCCCCCCACAATCTTCTATTCTGCAACAAACACAATATTAATTTTGTGATCAGAAAAAAAAACGATTAATAGAATGGAAAATGGTAATCCTAATACTAATCCTTCAAACACTATTCCTAATCCTCGAAATCCTAATCTGCCAAATCATAATCCGGTAAATCCTAATCATGCGCAAAGGGATGAAGAGGAAGAGGAAGAGGAAGAGGTCATAATCTATAATAGGCCAGTGGTGAAGGAGCCTGGAGATGGCTCCGAATGGCGAGTACCAGATCCTCCAGTGCATGAAATTTCCTCTTCGGACGATGTTGAGTGTTTTAGATATAGGGATTTCGTACTCTTTTTGCCTTTAAATTTATAAACCTCCGTACTCAATAAATAGGTTAGTTGCAAGCGCACAACCTATCGATCGTAGTATTTAGGTGTCGATCCGCAGGGAGATAGGGAAATACTATTTTTTAATAAAGAAAACTACTTCTAAACTGAACAATAAAAGTAAAAAGGGGGGTTTTGTGTAAAATCGTTTTTTGAAGGAAAATTAAAGTAATTAAAAGTTCGTAACAAAAAGCAATAAAATCGGGTGAAAATCAAGTTTGAGAAGTCTAGGGGTATTCGGTCCACAATCCCTTGCTAATTCTATCTACTCGGTTTGTTTAAATTCATGTTTGATTATGACGAGGTTTCTAACCTAAGTTAGCCTTTGGAACAAATATTAATACGAATACTTTGGGTGGACGGATTAATGTGCCTCGAATTCTAGGGCTGTCACTAACCTAGAGGGATATTTAATCACGTGCTTCAAAGTATATATCGATATTTTTCTAAGGTGTCCTAATTAGGTTTTGACTTCACCGCTAAGTCCTTCACCAAACCCTAACCTTAATTCCTATAGTTCCGGGTTGGATATCAAAGTACGGTCGCTTCTAATCCAAATCCTAGGATATGTATTTATGATTTCAATTAGTACTTTCCTTACCTTGACCAATGCTAGAATTTAATAAACTTAAAGCGGAAAGACACGATCAGCGCGATTTCACAGCTACTTTAATTTCAATAAACCCTAACCAGGTGAACTACAATTCAAGTACTAATGAAATTCATAAAGAATAAATCACAGAAATTAACATCAAATCAAACAATCATCATAAAAACTAAAATCCGAGTAAAATAGAATTAAACAAGTTCATGCTACATGACCTAAACCCCTAGAGAGAAACTAGCCTCTCATGGAGAAGCAAGTATTCATCATGAATTCAAGTACAAAATAAGTAAAGACAAAGAGAAACTAACTAGAGAAATAGAATACACCCTTCTCTAATCAAAAACCTTAGTCTTCCTTGCGTTTGCTGTGAGAATTCGCCTTCTTTCTTCTTGATTTGCTCCTGTGGTTGATGCTCTATCTCGTGAATTTCTCTCTTAGAATGGTGATCATTATGGAGAAGAAATTCCTTTCCTTTTATAATAGATCTGGAGCATATGGACGTGGGGAATCATTCTAAATCTGTCCCAACGTGTTCCCCACGTTTCCACCTTCTATTTCCCACCTTTGGGTCGTGGTCTGAAGTGCCAAAAATAGAAAATCCTCCGAAATAGCAGTTTTTAGGCTGAATGCGGCCCAAGTGCGTCCGCACTGAGGTTGCACAAAGTTTGGTTTCTGTTCTGCTTTTTCTCCAAGTGCTGAGTGCGTCCGCACAGCCTCTCTGTGCGCCCACACTACGCTCAGTCTGTCTTCTTTCTCCAAAGTTCGGGTCAGGTGCGGCCTAGGTGCGTCCGCACTTTCTCTCAATTGCTGCTGGATTTTTGGCTAAGTAGGAAATGCGTCCGCACCAGTATTTAGTGCGTCCGCATTCCGCTCGGTCACTTCTCTGGAGCTTGGTTTTTCTTCTAAGTGTTGAGTGCGGCCGCACTCTGGTGCTGTGCGTCCGCACTTTCCTTCTTTTTCTTGTTTTCTGCGAATTACACACAAGCAAATGCAGTAACTTGATTCTAGGGGTATTTAATCCTATATTATACTAAAAATACATGATATTTGGTGTTATTACGTGATGAAAACCAGACCGAACATATATATAATTTAACCCTATCAAATTCCTCCAAGCTTGAACTTTGCTTGTCCTCAAGCAAAACCTAACTTGGTTAATATTCGATCTCTTTAGTACACCTTATACCAAGTTTATTTCTTAAGTGAAAAATTTGTATGATCTTGCCAAAAATTAAAAATCCTCATGCAATTTTCTCAAATTTCAAGTTTAACCCTCGGATAATGATGACTCAACCCACAATTCGATTACTCTAACTTTTATTTCCTTAAAGGCCTAGAATTTATGAACTTTGTTTACCAAAATTGATTAAAAGAAATGCTATCTTAAACGTGGAATTTTCAAATTCCCCCAAGCTTGAATCAAACTTAGGTTTAGAAATTTTGCGGACTACGTGTGTTGATACATGCATATTCACATCTTTGTTGTTGCTTTTGATTTTTCTCACTTTGATTTTCCTTTTATGATTTAGCACTATTTTCCCCATCCTCATTTAAGCACCGGTTAGTTACAAGTAGTTAACTGTACCTAACCGTTCTAATTCAAGGGTGCTTTGCATGCTCTTAGTCTAACCCTTCCACTAACACGAATGTCAATTTTATCGGGAGACTAGCGGAGCAAGAGTGCTAAGGACTCATAACCATAAGTACGTCATGAAGCCGTAACATAGGTCATTGGAGTCACCTTTTATTTTCCAAAATTTTCAATTTTACCCAATTTCTCAACATTTATGCACATATCATGAATACACACATCCCTAAGTATTCCTTCATACTTATGGATATCCCAATTTTTCCAAATTTTAAATTCCCAAATCTAAATAGCTTCTCTAATCAATTTAAATTCCAAATTTCCTAATTTCATATGCCTTATTTCCACAAAGTTTTTCGCCAAATTATGTGATCATTTCTAATTATTCCAAGGGTTTTACAAAAAATTCGAAAAAATTATGCATGAACACTCCTAATTTTCATCAATCACCCAAATTTATCACATCCTACGTAAAAATTTAAAATTTTCTGAAATTTAAACATGATCCTAAATGCACATGCAAGATACATTTTCTTCCCATCCCCCAAGCTTAAATCAAGCATTGTCCTCAATGCTGAAAATAAACAAAAGTAAATAAGAAGAAATATGGACTTAACTTATTGGCGGAAGTCGGTGGTAGTACGAGGAAAAGCGGCCTCACGGGGCGTTACCATCGCCCTCTTCATCCATGTTATCATTCCCTTCCTCTTGCCCCTCCTTCTCCGTATCGTCACCGTCATTTGGAGGTGCATTTGCTGCCGCAGCTTATTGTTGTTGCTCCGCTGCTCGGCCTGCGCGCCTCACATGGGGTGGAGTAGGCGGCTCATCCTCAAAATCGGCATTGAATTGCTGGCAGGCCATTCGAGCATAGTACATGGCATTGTTGGCTGTTGTCTCAATTTCATTGAGACGCCCGTCGAGGTGAAGGCGGAAGTCCATCATGTAATCCATCATTTGTTGGTTGGTTGGTCCTGCTTGAGGTGGAGGTGCGGCTTGAGCTGGTGGTGGTACGTCAGTTGGAAGAGGGTCGTCTGCTATAGACCATGTTGCATCATTCAAAGGATCGATATCGATTTGAAGAGGGAGCCGGTGTCGGATTGTTCCTGGGCCAATGTTAATCCAGTATTCATCATACATGGATATCTCAATCAACGTGGCACAGACTAAGCCTTGTAAATCGACAAGGGTTGGACCATCCACAATATCATTCCCAAACGGCACTTGTAGAGCTCTCGCAATTTTCGTGATAATACCTCCCACTCGGATTTTACCATGCTGCTGCCTATTGGTTGCTACGGTGTGGA
Organism: Carex myosuroides; assembly: GCA_028015225.1. Taxonomy (NCBI): domain Eukaryota; kingdom Viridiplantae; phylum Streptophyta; class Magnoliopsida; order Poales; family Cyperaceae; genus Carex; species Carex myosuroides. Next base: position 17,178,602 of record CM051474.1, on the reverse strand, counting down.
GATGCTTGGCCAAATTGTAGCCAATGTGAGGCATGTAGTTCATTTCTCCGTTGTTCCTTCGCAACATGCAACACATGTAGAATAGCTCCTTGATGTTGATGACGGAGGCAGTCTCTCCTCGAGCAAAGATGGAGTAGCTAAGTACTCGCTGGATGTATCGCAAGGTAGGGTGGAGAATGTTCTTTGTCCTTTGATGGTCGAGAATGCCATCCTCACAAGTTAGACGCCGGAATTGTGCAACGGACATGTCATGGAAGAAATCGGTGGTTGTGCGCATTGCATTGACATCTTGATTGGGTATATGGAGGAGAGACATGAGTTCGGCAGAATTCATGGAATGGGCATACCCTCCGAGGTTGAATTCAAGGACACACCTACCTCGGTCGAACTCAACGGAGGAGAGGAACTCGAGTGTGATTCCCTTGTAGGTTGGGACTTCATCGCTAAGGAAGTCCCAAAGGTCGAGCCGGGGGGTGAGCATTTGGACCGAGTTGGTGAGACCGAGTACATCGAGGGCCTCGACATCGATCCAACGAGATGGCTCAACAGTTCGGCGCCTCTCGTTGAAATTCTTCCGGCTTCGTTGCTCATCGCTAAAGGGTTTTGCCGGTGGATAGTTAGCTTGGCTACATTCACCTTGATTGCCTTTTCGTTTCTTGTTGGTTGTTCGTTTAAGTTTCATCATTGTGTCCTGCAAGAAAGTTCTCAACAAAGAAAATTAAACACCAATTCCCAAACCGCAACTCAAAATAACCAAATTTGACCTAAATTGGAAAAAATGCGGCCTTAGTGCGGACGCAGTGAGGTCGCATAAACCAGATAGACAGATTTGGTTCGAATTTTCAAAAAATTGACTGGGTGCGGGTCTAGTGCGGACGCACTTCGGTCGCACTTTGGGTCTGACAATGGGAAACCGAGAATTTTGGAGAAATTTTGGTCAAATTGGCCAAGTTTGGTACCGATCTCTAAATTCTAACAATGAAATAGTGAAATTAAAGAGTAGGAGAGATCAAACCCGGTTGTAGATTCCAAAAATCGTCGGTGTAGGTGCTTGAACGGTGAAATGGTCGCGAGGTGGCTTCAAGGTGAGATGAGAGCGACGATGGCGGCGGCTAGGGCTAGTAGAGAAGAGGGAAGGGCTTGAGGAAGGTGAGGAGAAGAGAGATTTGTAGTGGGAGAGGGAGAGAAGAGAGAAAGAGAGAGATTCGGTTATTTTTAGAGAAAACCGGAGGTTTTGAGAGAAAAATGGGAGAGAAAGAGAAGGGGAAGGGGTGCCTAGGTTTAAAAAGGGGGCCCTTTTTCTATTTTTACTGCGTGCGGACGCATTTTGATTTAGTGCGGTCGCACTTTGGCGCTGGAGTTTGAAAAAAATCAAAAATTCCTGTGTGCGGCCTCTGTGCGGTTCCTGTGCGGGCGCATTACGCTTGGTTTGCAAAGTGCAGCTTTTGTGCGGACGCAGTTCGGTAGCACTTCTTCAATCTTCTCCCTGAAAGTTGGTTAAGTAGAGAATGCGGACGCACCATGTTTCTGAGCGGACGCATTGCGCTTAGTTTTGCCAATTTTGATGATTTAACCTGTCTGAAAATTTTCAAAGTGGTAGGTGCGGACGCACTGTTGTTTAGTACGGACGCACTCAGGTTATTTTCATGAATTTTTGACCTGAAAAATTGGCTGAGTCAGTAAAAATTTAAACTTTGAAAAACTAGAAATATAAATAAATAAAAATGTAAAGAAAAACAGTAAAAACTTGGGTTGCCTCCCAAGAAGCGCTCAATTTTACGTCGTGAGCTCGACATGGCTTTTGCTTATTGGCGAGCGAGCGGGTCGGATAAGTGAGAGTCGTCCACCTTTTCTATTGGGTCTGAATGATTGAAGTGCTTAAGGCGTTGTCCATTCACCTTAAAAGATCCCGTTTGGTGGCTCCAAATCTCTATTGCTCCATTGTTGAAGACCTTCCGGATTTGGTACGGACCATTCCATCTTGATTTCAACTTACCGGGAAAGAGGCGGAGTCGTGAGTTGTATAGCAAGACCATATCTCCTTCATGAAATTCTCGCTTTATTATGTGTTTGTCATGCCACCTCTTTGTCTTTTCTTTGTATAGCTTGGCATTTTCGTATGCATTGAGGCGCAGTTCATCCAATTCATGTAAGTCGAGAATTCTTTTTGCACCGGCGGTTTTTAGATCGAAGTTTAGCGCTCTTATTGCCCAATATGCTTTGTGCTCAAGTTCAACCGGCAAATGATATGGTTTGCCATAGACTAATTTAAAGGGAGTCATACCTATAGGTGTCTTGTAGGCGGTGCGGTAAGCCCAAAGCGATTCATCAAGTTTCAGCGACCAATCTTTTCTCGATGTGTTGACAACTTTTTGTAAGATGCTTTTTATCTCACGATTGGAAACTTCAACTTGCCCGTTTGTTTGAGGGTGGTAAGGTGTGGCCACCTTGTGCTTGACTCCGTATTTGAGTAGGAGATTGTCAAATTGGCGGTTGATGAAATGAGAGCCGCCATCGCTAATCACCACTCGGGGTACTCCAAACCTAGGAAAAATAATTTTCTGAAAAAGCTTTCTTACCACGGCGGAGTCGGCGGTTGGGCTTGCCACGGCTTCTACCCATTTTGACACATAATCTACCGCTACAAGGATGTACTTATTGTTGCAAGAACTCGGAAAAGGACCCATGAAGTCAACTCCCCATACATCGAAGATCTCAACTTCCAGAATCCCTTTGAGAGGCATCTCATGTCTTCGGGATATGTTACCGGTTCGTTGACATTTGTCACACTTAAGCACATAGTCTCGCGCATCTTTGAAAAGCGTGGGCCAATAGAATCCGGCTTGGAGAACTTTTGCTGCAGTTTTGTCGGTTGAGGCGTGTCCTCCATAGGCGGATGAATGGCAACATTGGAGAATTTGGTTTACCTCTTCCTGTGGTACACAACGCCTATGTATACCATCAAACCCCAATTGAAATAACAAAGGTTCATCCCAATAATAGTTTTTAGCGTCTGAAAAGAATTTCCTCCTTTGTTGATGAGTTAAATCCGGGGGTACCAACCCACATGCTAAATAATTAACAAAATCCGCATACCAAGGGGCATCTAAGCTTTGTACCGCATATAGCTGCTCATCAATGAATGAATCATCAATTGACAAGTCACCTTCTTTTGGTGTGTTATTGATGCGTGACAGGTGGTCCGCCACAGAGTTTTCGGTCCCTCTCTTGTCTTTAATCTCTAGGTCGAACTCTTAGAGTAGGAGGATCCACTGAATTAGGCGTGGTTTAGCATCTTTCTTGTTGAGAAGGTATCGGATTGCCGCATGATCGGTATACACCACCACCTTAGATCCCACCAAGTATTGTCGAAATTTGTTGATGGCGAAGATTACCGCTAGGAATTCCTTTTCGGTTGTGTAGTTCATTTGCGCTTCGTCTAGCACCTTGCTTGCGTAATAGATCACATGTGGTTTGTTATCGGCTCGCTGCCCTAGGACGGCTCCTTCGGCGTAGTCGCTTGCGTCACACATAATTTCAAAAGGGGCATCCCAATTCGGAGGTCGGAGAATTGGAGCTGAAATTAGTGCTTCTTTAATCCTGCAAAAAGCTTCAATGCAAGGTTCATCAAATTTAAATTCAACATTTTGCATTGTCAAATTAATGAGAGGTTTGCAAATTTTCGAAAAATCCTTGATGAACCGCCTATAGAATCCCGCATGGCCTAGAAAGCTTCGCACATCTTTTACGCATGTTGGATAGGGCAATTTTTCTATCACCTCCACCTTGGCTTTGTCGACTTCCAATCCCTTCGAGAACACAACATGGCCTAGAACAACACCTTGTTGCACCATGAAATGACATTTCTCCCAATTGAGTACTAAATTGACCTGCTCACAACGTTCTAAAACTTTGATTAAATTAGTTAAGCAATTGTCAAATGAAGTACCAAACACTGAAAAATCATCCATGAAAACTTCCACAGAATTTTCTAACAAGTCAGAAAATATGGCCATCATGGCTCTTTGGAACGTGGCTGGTGCGTTACATAAACCAAACGGCATCCTACGGTACGCAAACGTACCATAGGGACAAGTAAATGTCGTTTTCTCTTGGTCATCGGGGTGAATTGGAATTTGAAAGAAACCACTATACCCATCTAAATAGCAAAAATGTGAATGGTAAGCGAGTCTTTCGAGCATTTGGTCGACAAATGGTAGAGGGAAATGGTCCTTCCTTGTTGCATTGTTTAGCTTGCGGTAGTCGATGCACATTCGCCAACCGGTTACCACCCTTGTTGATATCATCTTGTCGCCTTCGCCTTTCACCACTGTGGTACCGCCTTTCTTTGGCACAACATGAACCGGACTTACCCATTTTGAATCGGAGATTGGGTAGATGATGCCGGCATCTAGGAGTTTGATGATTTCCTTCTTTACGACTTCTTTGAGATTCGGATTGAGTCTTCTTTGAGATTCGATAGAAGGCTTGTGATCATCCTCCATTAGAATCCTATGCATGCAAAAGGAGGGGCTGATTCCGGTTAGATCATCGATTGTATACCCGATAGCCTTCCTATGCGATCTTACTTCATGAAGGAGCTTTTCGGTTTCATCTTTGTTGAGCTCGGAATTGACTATCACCGGATATGTCTCATCTATTCCCAGGTACTCGTAGCGAAGAGTAGGTGGCAATGGCTTGAGTTCGACCTTCGGTGGTGCGAAATTGGTCGAATTGGCTTCGATTTGAGCTATTTCAGCCTGCGTGCGGACGCACTCATAGTCAGTGCGGGCGCACTGCGCTTGGTTTAGGAAATTTTGAGATTCTGCGGCCTCAGTGCGGGCTGAGTGCGGACGCACAAAGGCTTGAGTGGGAAAAGTGCGGACGCACTGAAGGTTGGTGCGGGCGCACTACGCTCGGTTAAGTGAATCTGGCTCCTCTTCTGTGAAAGTGCGGACGCACTCAGGTAAAGTGCGGACGCACTGAGGGTTGTTTTCGCAAATTAAGCTGGTTTCAAGGCCGGTTTCTTCCAGGATTTTGTGCAGTTGTTCTCCTTCCATCATCCTATCTAAATGATCATCAATTATAGAGTCTAAAACATCTATCCTGCATATTGAGTCATTATCATTAGAAGGAAATTTAATGGACTTGAACATATGAAAATCTACCTTTTCTCCACCAATGTCAAAAGAAATTTTTCCTTCTTTGACATCGATATTGGCACCTGCTGTTATGAGGAAATCACGCCCCAACAAGATAGGGGTATGAGTGTCCTCTTCCATTTCCACAACCACGAAATCAATAGGCACAAAATATTCACCTATTTTGACAATTACATCCTCTACAATTCCTTCGGGAAACCTTACCGTTTTATCGGCCAATTGCAAGGACATTCTTGTTGGTTTTAATTCTCCTAAGTTCAACCTTTGATACACCGATTTTGGCATGAGACTAACACTTGCCCCTAAATCACATAGACACCTATCAAATTTGGTCTCACCTATCTTACATGGGATGACAAAGCTTCCCGGGTCCTTAAGTTTTGGAGGTAGCTTATTTAAGAAGAGGGCGCTACACTCCTCATTTAAGGACACCGTACCCACTTCCTCAAGTGTTCTTTTGTTGGACAAAATCTCTTTTAAAAACTTTGCATAAGTAGGCATTTGGGTAATTGCTTCGGTAAAAGGGATGGTGATATTTAACCTCTTGAGGTGATCTACAAATTTGGCAAATTGTTGGTCTAATTTTTGCTTCACTAACCTTTGAGGAAAATGTACAAACCTATGCGGGGGGATGTATTTAGGAGTTTCAGCATTTGTTACCTTTGTGGAGCTAAATTACCCATTGTTTGATGCTTTTCCGATGTCGGTGCATCCACACTTGTAGGTGCTGCGGTCGCATCAAGGGGAGTTGCAACGTCGTTTGTTTCCTTGGGAGGTTGCTGCTCCTCTTCATTGGGCATGGTAGGTCCTTCGTACTCCTTGCCGCTCCTCAAGGTCACGGCATTTGCATGCTCTCTCGGGTTGATGTCGGGTTTGCCCGGAAGCGTCCCTTGTTGACGGGAGGATGAAGATGCTTGTTGTGCAATTTGTGTTTCTAGCATCTTTGTTTTGGTTTCCAAAAACTCAAATCTATTGTTCATATTTCTCAAGGAATCCGAAATATCGGTATTGGTGCTTCTTTGTTGGTTCATGAACTCGTTTTGAGAGATGACAAGGCCCTCTATCAATTTTTCTAATTTGTTGTTTTGAGAAGGTCCTTGGTACGAGTTTTGATTTGACCGATTTTGGTATTGATTGGAATTACCTTGGTATTGGTTTGAGTTTGAGTTTTCATTTTCAGTCCTCCACTTGAAATTTGGATGGTTCCACCTTGTGTTAGGGTTATATGTATTCGAATTGAAATTATCGTTAGGCCTAACCTTATTGTAGATCGGATCGTTTCTCTTATCACCTTGATTGTAGAACATTGCATTCACTTGCTCGACTTCTTCTCCTTCTAAAAGGACTTTGCAATCGGCGGTGATATGAGTCGACTCTCCACAAATGCCGCATGAAGCCTTGTTCGTCACGGATTTGACGTTTTGCATTTGTGCCATTTGATGTTGCAAGGCTTCCATTTGGGCTCTCAAGGCGGTAACTTCATCGGTTTTCAGGATTCCCGGTGTGGTTTGGGTTCGTCCACCTCTTTCGGCCGTCCATTCCCTTTGGTTGATCGCCATGTCCTCAATCATTAGCATGGCTTGCTCAGGATCCATCTTTGACATATTACCTCCGGCGGCTGAATTCAAGTGAGTTTTAGTAGCTATCGTGCAACCTACAAAGAAAAATTGAAAAAGCAACCACATGTCGAGGCCATGGTTAGGGCACAAGCGCTGGAGCTCGGCCCATCTATCCCATGCCTCGGTCAAAGACTCCCCCTCGGCTTGTTTGAACGTCGTGATCTTCGTTCGGAAGTGCTGGGTTTTGGATGGAGGGAAGTATTTTCCTAATAATAACTTCTCCATGTCGTCCCATCTTCTTATGTGGTCCCGATTCACGGTCCTTAGCCACGATCTTGCATTATCACGGAGGGATAGGTGGAAGCATTTGAGCTTGAGGTTGTCTAGCTCTTCTCCTTCTCTAGCGAAAGCTCCGCAAGATTCTTCAAAGACCGCCAAGTGGGCATGTGGATCTTCGTTTAGGGCTCCCCCAAACTGACTTTTGGCCAAGCAAGTGGATGAGAGAGGGCTTGATTTCGTGCGGATCTTGGCCTTGTGGAATGAAACCGAAGCGGTGGCCTTGTTGGCGATTGCGGCCATTTCCGTTGTTGTTTGGATTGACACCGAAGAGAGGATTATTATTGAGAATAGGTGGATCATTGTTGCGTGGATGTGGTGGAGGTTGGTTGTTATTTGGAGGAGGAGGAGGCAGAATGTTATCGTGAAGGTCTTGGTTGAGAAGGCCTTCCGGATAGTCTTCCACTTCTACCTCAAAACTGCGAGGCATGCCTAGATTAGGATCTAGACCTGCCATTGGTTGAGAGAGAGAGAGTTCGCCGGCTTTTAGCTTCGCGGTTTGACTTCTTGTGACTGGTGCCAGCGCTCAAACCTATGAGAGAAGAGATGTGATGTGAAAGAGAGAGAATAGAAATAGAGAATAGTAAAGTGCAGAAAATTAAATAAGGAAAGTAAAATATTTTTGGATTTTTCTAAATAAGGAAAGTAAATTTCAGAAATTGTAAAAAGGGAAATAAACTATTTTTGGATTTTTAATTTTCTGAAAAGTAAATAAGGAAACTAAGATTAAAAGTACTTTCCTAAAATAAAAATTAGTATCTATCCTATTCTCCCCGGCAACGGCGCCAAAAAGCTTGTCGAGTGTTTTAGATATAGGGATTTCGTACTTTTTTGCCTTTAAATTTATAAACCTTCGTACTCAATAAATAGGTTAGTTGCAAGCGCACAACCTATCGATCGTAGTATTTAGGTGTCAATCCGCAGGGAGATAGGGAAATACTAATTTTTAATAAAGAAAACTACTTCTAAACTGAACAATAAAAGTAAAAAGGGGGGTTTTTGTGTAAAATCGTTTTTTGAAGGAAAATTAAAGTAATTAAAAGTTCGTAACAAAAAGCAATAAAATCGGGTGAAAATCAAGTTTGAGAAGTCTAGGGGTATTCGGTCCACAATCCCTTGCTAATTCTATCTACTCGGTTTGTTTAAATTCATGTTTGATTATGACGAGGTTTCTAATCTAAGTTAGCCTTTGGAACAAATATTAATACGAATACTTTGGGTGGACGGATTAATGTGCCTCGAATTCTAGGGCTGTCACTAACCTAGAGGGATATTTAATCATGTGCTTCAAAGTATATATCGATATTTGTTCTAAGGTGTCCTAATTAGGTTTTGACTTCACCGCTAAGTCCTTCACCAAACCCTAACCTTAATTCCTATAGTTCCGGGTTGGATATCAAAGTACGGTCGGTTCTAATCCAAATCCTAGGATATGTATTTATGATTTCAATTAGTACTTTCCTTACCTTGACCAATGCTAGAATTTAATAAACTTAAAGCGGAAAGACACGATCAGCGCGATTTCACAGCTACTTTAATTTCAATAAACCCTAACCAGGTGAACTACAATTCAAGTACTAATGGTTCATAAAGAATAAATCACAGAAATTAACATCAAATCAAACAATCATCATAAAAACTAAATCCGAGTAAAATAGAATTAAACAAGTTCATGCTACATGACCTAAACCCCTAGAGAGAAACTAGCCTCTCATGGAGAAGCAAGTATTCATCATGAATTCAAGTACAAAATAAGTAAAGACAAAGAGAAACTAACTAGAGAAATAGAATACACCCTTCTCTAATCAAAAACCTTAGTCTTCCTTGCGTTTGCTGTGAGAATTCGCCTTCCTTCTTCTTGATTTGCTCCTGTGGTTGATGCTCTATCTCGTGAATTTCTCTCTTAGAATGGTGATCATTATGGAGAAGAAATTCCTTTCCTTTTATAATAGATCTGGAGCATATGGACGTGGGGAATCATTCTAAATCTGTCCCAACGTGTTCCCCACGTTTCCACCTTCTATTTCCCACCTTTGGGTCGTGGTCTGAAGTGCCGAAAATAGAAAATCCTCCGAAATAGCAGTTTTTAGGCTGAATGCGGCCCAAGTGCGTCCGCACTGAGGTTGCACAAAGTTTGGTTTCTGTTCTGCTTTTTCTCCAAGTGCTGAGTGCGTCCGCGCAGCCTCTCTGTGCACCCGCACTACGCTCAGTCTGTCTTCTTTCTCCAAAGTGCAGGTCAGGTGCGGCCTAGGTGCGTCCGCACTTTCTCTCAATTGCTGCTGGATTTTTGGCTAAGTAGGAAATGCGTCCGCACCAGTATTTAGTGCGTCCGCATTCCGCTCGGTCACTTCTCTGGAGCTTGGTTTTTCTTCTAAGTGTTGAGTGCGGCCGCACTCTGGTGCTGTGCGTCCGCACTTTCCTTCTTTTTCTTGTTTTATGCGAATTACACACAAGCAAATGCAGTAACTTGATTCTAGGGGTATTTAATCCTATATTATACTAAAAATACATGATATTTGGTGTTATTACGTGATGAAAACCAGACCGAACATATATATAATTTAACCCTATCAGACGAAGAAGTCAATTGGTTACAACAGAGCCCTCCCGGTTACCCTTATGGCCCACCAGGAGAGCCTATGAGTTTGGGACTGAGGAGAAGCAAGAGGGTTTGGAAAAATGTTGACAAGAACAATAACGGACACCGGGTCAGATACTTCCCTAATAAGAAGAAGAGACACCCACGAGGGGGTCAAGAGGACTAGTTTGGATTGAAATTAACCTTTTTTACTATTATAACCCTAGGGATGGGGTAATTTCTTTGTTAGTATTCGATGTTGTTGGTTTTCATAACTGTGACTGTTTGTGTTCCATTATTTTTTTATGTTGTTACTCTATGTTGTATGTCGTATTATCTATGTAACCGTTCCATATCTGTTGAATTCATGTTTGTGAGGTTTTTGTTTGTTGGTTTGTTAAATCTACAATTGTTTTTAAATGCACCTGGTTCCCTACTGCAAGTCCACTGCTATGAGCAAATTAAACTCAATTGTAAAAATGTTAATTTTGACATAATAAGGACTAAAAGGCATAATTACATTCATGGGACTGACAAGATATATGTCGGAACTGAGCACATAAGGGAGAATCTTACCAGTATAATTAGCTAATAATGACAGCTAAGTAAAAAAAAAAGAACAGCAAACTAAGAAAATGCACTGACCTCTTACAAGGTAGAAAGCCGAAACCTAATCACTTTGGTTGCCTTAACACAAAAGAGCATAATCTTCTCCTCTCCAACAAACACAAACACAATCACACTATAATTAGTCTTGTGATCCGAATTAAAAAAAAAATTGAATAGAATGGAAACTGTAAACCATACCAGCATAACAAAATGGAAACCTGTAAACCAACAAACCTGTTTTTTTGTGAGACAGAGGCAGTCCATGTACAAAAATGCCTGGTACAGTACCAGTTTTTTTTTTAGAATCAGAATTTTAAAATGCTCTCAGAAATTGTACCAAAATCAGAAAAATATGAAATTTGTTTCTGTTTGTCCATGAAAATGTCCTTTATTAGCTCATAAAACAGTTTGATCATATTCAAAGTATAGATATGGTTCTAATTTTGGTTTGTATAGAGTGATGTTTTGGGGTTGTTTGGTACCAACAGTTTGCCACTTTGTTTTCTCTTATTTGGTTGCCTGGTACATCACTTCTGGGTGTACTTGGGGATTGGCCTAGGGTATTTTAACACTGACATACACACAATTACTAACTTCAAATACGTTTTGGGGGTTTTAATCTTGGATTATATGCATGAGAAGAGAAAAGATCAACAATCAAGAGATCAAATATTCAGTTCCTCTTTTTTTTTTATCAAAGTCATTTTTTATGATTTACATGGGCCTTGTCAGAACAGTACATGAGATTTTTATATTGAGGTCCCTAACTTGTTTCTATTTGTATTTTTCTAATTTAAAAAAAGGCAACATGAAAGTAAATTGATATCGGATTATACCAGCACAATACCGTATTGTGATTTAAAGATACATTCTAAATGATGGCAAGTAACTCTCAGATTTACCTCACAGTGCTAGGAATTTTATTGCTCAGTTATTTGCACAAATCAGTGCAGTTTGCTGTGCTTGTTGTGTTTGTTGTGCTTGGAATTGTACCTCACAATTTTTCTTACTATATAGAGTGTGCTTGCTGTGCTGTGTGGAGAGTTGATTTAATTAATTTAATTGGTAGTTTTGTTGTGCTGTGCTTGCTGTGTTGTGTGTAGAATGTCAATATGGATCGCCCGGTACTAAGAATATTCAATTAAGTCCCAAACTAAGCATGTATTGAAGAAATTGTAAATATGTGACTTCTTACCAATTAGAAACCATCCTCCTCAGATTCATAAAAGGCCCCCCAATGAGCTTCCTGCCCAGCTAGCTCCATGTCATTCTCTACCTCATCTTGCTCTATCGGGTTACCGTCGTTCGACCTAATTGGTTGTGTGACCTCCATGATATCGTCCACTAGGTCGAACTCGTCTTCTTGAATGACCGTATTATCCCAATCAAAACCTGGTCCGTCCGAGACCTCGATGTGATTGTCCATCATTTCCTCTTGGTAAAATTCGAGGTTTGCATCGTCTTCCTCGTCACGAAACTGGCCTTTCGGGGTTGTTTTGAAAGCAACCCACCATTTTTGTCTTTCACGGTCCGGAGAGGCATAAGGAAGGTAGCTCACTTGGACCGCTTGACATGCCAATACAAATGGCTCATAAGTTTTTATCCGAGAAGCATGTTTAACCTCCACAATCCCATGTTGGCGGTCGACCTTCACACCATTTGTTATGTCAAACCAATAACACCTAAAGAGAACCACCTTGTTGCCTCCTTCGTATGAGAGCTCAATGACCTCTTCAAGAACTCCATAGTAGTCGTGAGGAGTGCCACCTAATTACCACTCTCCTTTGATGTAGACACCGCTATTTCTTGACGACTTGTTTTGCCCATGCGTTTCAGTGTGATATCGGTACCCGTTGATTTCGAACCCATCGTAACAGCTAGCTCTTTTGAGTGGTTTGATTGCTGCCTTTCGAACGCATGGGTCGCATTCATGGTCGGTTATTACCTTATGTCGTAACCACTCTGCGAACAGATCTTGACGGGCTTTCCAAAGAAGTTGTGGGGTAGTGCCACAGTTGAGCATGACAGTATCAAACTCCCTACATTTTCGAAGATAGTCATTAAAATATATTTTGCAAGATTCAGCCCTTCTATTTTATACTTTTGTATAGTGTGAGGACGGCCAGTTCTGTCAAAAATTGAAAGGTTCCCCTCGAAGTGTTACCCTTTTCAGCTCCTTTCGGGTCATTTAGTGATAAATCTTCGAAATAAAATCTGGAAGTGGTGGAAATCTCTTTGACTATCATAGCCTCGACGATTGAACCCTCAACACGTGCTTTGTTGGTAACTCTCAGCCGCTGTTCTTTGTTACGCCTTTAAAATGCAAGTTGATTTGAGTTAGGTTATATAGTATTATACGTTAAGAAGTAAATTAATTAAAGGGACAATTGAGAAAAAACCGCACCTTTCATATGGATACATCCATCGGGACCCTACTGGCCCACCCATCCTAGCCTCATGTGTCAAATGTACGACAAGATGCTGCATTGAATTGAAGAAACCCGGGGGGAAGATTTTTTCCATTTTGCAAATTGTGACAATAATATCCCTTTCTAATTGGTCGATACGGGATGGATCAAGTTCCTTGGCACAAATCTCTCTAAAGAAGCTTGAAATCTCACAAAGAACATCCCATACGGGATCAGGCACAAAATCTCGAAATGCAACGGGGAGTAAGCGCTCCATGAACACATGATAGTCATGACTCTTCATCCCAATTAGGGTGTTAGTTGTTAGGTTAACACACCTTGACCAATTTGATCCGTGGCCATCGGGAAACTTGACTTTATCTTTGATCCAAGTTAGAACCAGCTTCTTATCATCTTGTGATAGTGCGAATGGTGCCTTTGGTTTTTTCATTTTTCCAGGGTTTTTGGTGCATGGGGTTAGGTTCTGTTTCGGTCGATTGTAAAGGAGAGCCAAATCTTTTCGAGCTTTTTCATTATCCTTGGTCTTGCTTCCCATGTTTAAAAGTGTGTTAACCAAAGCTTCCGTGAAATTCTTCTCTGTATGCATCATATCAATATTGTGCGGCAGGAGATTATCTTTCCAATAGGGCAAACTCCAAAAGATACTCTTCTTTTGCCAATGGTGAGTCACACCATAACCCTCAAACTGTGATAATTTCTTAGTTTTACCCCATTCCATATGACCTAGACGGTTCACTGCCTCGAGTATTTGATCTCCCGTCAATCTTGGTGGTGGCCCATCCCTCTCTTCTTTGCCTTTAATGAAATTTTTTTTGTCTCGACGAAACGGATGATCCGGAGGCAGGAAGCATCTGTGAGCATCGAACCAGCATGCTTTCCCACCATGTTCCAGTTGGAAGGCCTTTGTTGCACCTTGGCAATAATAGCAACCCAATTTACCTTTTGTTCCCCACCCGCATAGCATCTCATAAGCCGGGTAGTCGCTCACCGTCCAAATAAGTGTTGCTTTCATGTTGAAATTTTCTCCCCTAGATGCATCCCATGTCACTTCACCTTCGTCCCACAACTTGTTCAATTCGTCAATTAAAGGTTCTAGCAGAATGTCAATGTCCCGACCAGGATGCTTCGGTCCCGGTATGACAAGCGCGAGAAACATGCTTTCCTCTTTCATTATCATCCCAGGTGGTAAGTTATAAGGAAAGACAAATACCGGCCAACACGAATATGGAGCTGCACTCGAGTTAAATGGCATGAACCCATCCGTCGTTAACCCTAATACAACATTTCTAACCTCTTTAGCGAACTCCGGATACTTTGATGCGAAATGCTTCCAAGCCTCACCATCAGCTGGGTGCACCATAATCCCGGGTTTGTCACGCTTACCGTTCTTATGCCACGTCATATTAACCGCATTTGATTTGGTCATGTAAAGCCTTTGCAACCTTGGCGTGATAGGTAGATAACGAAGTTGCTTTTGTGGGACTGGTTTTGCGTTAGGATGAGGTCCCGGTGGCTTGTACCTTGGTTCGTCGCAAACATCACATTTTTTCTTATTCTTCCTCTCCTTGTAATAGAGCATGCAAAAGTTTGGGCATACGTCTATTTTCTCATGTTCCATGCCCATTCCCTCAATCAACCGCTTTGCTTGGTAGAAATTCTCCGGCATATTCTCACTAGAAGGCAGTGTGCTCTTAATGAGGGCCAACATCCCATTGAAGCATTTCTGGCGCTGGACAGTGTCAGTCTCGTCCATGCTAATCTGTGACAGATAATTTTGTTCAAGTACAGAACTTTTGAGACCTCTTTATACAAATGTAATACGAATACTTATAAAGAAGGGGAGTGCTATATTGACGGCATCAATTGTGATTTTGAGAGCTGAGATAAACTTTTCTAAATGCAACAAATAAGTTGAAAATCCAAGTCACAAATAAGTTGAAAATCCAAGTCACAAATAGGCCCTTCTAAATGCAATACATTACTGATAAATATTTTAAATATACCCCTCTAAATCCAATACGTCTCACATTTTCTTGCATAACAATGAGAATTTTCATTTGTTTATTTCTGCCTAGACATAGCCAAAATAAATGAGTATTGGGCAGAAAATATGGTATTAAGACAGCCGGATATATTCTTTACCAAATAATTTCTGAGTAGAAGATATTGCAACCAGTTGACTCTATTAACAATGAGAATTCCCATTTGTTTATTTGCATCTTATTTGTTTCATCATTCCAATTGCAATTGTATATAATTATTTTCCTTTATTAACTTGTGAATTAACTATGACATAATTAATAGGAACAAATAAGGAAGAGAGAATATAAGAGTAAAATTGGTATTTAGAGAGAAAAGTTTCTCTCAGCTCTCAACATATTTAGTCACTTGGATTAAAAGGACTACTTAGTAAATTTGTTGCCAGATTTCATATCAACATATTTAGTCACTTGGATTAAGTACTCTTAAGTATGAAATATGTTATACTGGACTGAAAATAACACTTTATCAGTTTCTTCTTCTACCAGGATATAATTGCAATCTATCCCAATAATTTACACAGTTCAATTTAGCCCAATAAACAACACCCAATAATTTACACAAATTTTATTTCACAGTTCAATTTCAATCAACCGTACTTGACAGTTCAATTTCACAGTTCAATATCAATCACCCATATTTCACGGTTCAATTTGAAAGTTCAATTTCAATCAACCGTATTTCAAAGATAAACATTTGAAATTTAACGGGTGAAACCCTAGATCAATGAAAACTTACAATGTTGTCTGTCAAATCAGGTGGTAGCACATCAGACAATGGCGTAAAGCCTGTTGCTGGATTGGTAACACGAGCCCCTGGTTTTGGGAGAGATTGCACAGCTGTGGCAATAGGCCCTGATAGGTCGCTATCCCTCGTCAGATTTCGTGTGGATCTCCGCCACAAGATGTTTGGTTTCGCACTTGGTTTTCGTGAACTGTGTTGAGTATTTTAGATATAGAGATTTTGTACTCTTTTTGCCTTTAAATTTATAAAACCTTCGTACTCAATGAATAGGTTAGTTGCAAGCGCACAACCTATCGATTGTAGTATTAAGGTGTCGATCCGCAAGGAGATAGGGAAATACTAATTTTTAATAAAGAAAACTACTTTTAAAACTGAACAATAAAAGTAAAGTGGGGGGGGGGGGTTTGTGTAAAATCGTTGTTTGAAGGAAAATTAAAGTAATTAAAAGTTCGTGACAAAAAGCAATAAAATCGGGTGACAATCAAGTTTGAGAAGTCTAGGGGTATTCGGTCCACAATCCCTTGCTAATTCTATCTACTCGGTTTGTTTAAATTCATGTTTGATTATGACGGGGTTTCTAACCTAAGTTAGCCTTTGGAACAAATATTAATACAAATACCTTGGGTGGACGGATTAATGTGCCTCGAATTCTAGGGCTGTCACTAACCTAGAGGGATATTTAATCACGTGCTTCAAGTGTATATATCGATATTTGTTCTAAGGTGTCCCAATCAAGTTTTGGCTTCACCGCTAAGTCCTTCGCCACACCCTAATCTTAATTTCTATATTTCCAGATTTGAATAATAGAGTTCGGTCGCTTCAATATTCAAACCCCAAGGTATTTGCAATCACAATTTATACTATCCTATATGATCCTAATCTACTTTTAATCAAGAAGACTTAAGCGGGACGCTACAAGTCAAGCACAACAAGTTGCACTATCCTATATGATCCTAATCTACTTTGGGTCTAAATGATCAAAGCGGGACGCTACAAGTCAAGTCGTAAATCATGGAACATCACAAATGATAAATCATGGAAATTAACATCAAATCAAACAATCATAATAAAAACTAAAATCCGAGTAAAATAGAATTAAACAAGTTCATGCTACATGACCTAAACCCCTAGAAAGAGAACTACTCTCTCTTGGAGAGATCCATAACAAAGATTGGCAAAAACAATAAGAAATAAGATAAAGAAATGATTACACCCTTTCTTAGATCTAAAACCTCGATCTTGCCGACTCCTTGCTTGAATCTTCTCCTTCCTCTTCCTTGAAAAGCTTCGAGAATTTCTGCAGGATCTCTCTCTCTCAATATGTGGAAAATGGATATAATAATGGATATGTACAATAATGGATGATGGATCATGTGGCCTCCTTAGCCTTATATAACATTTTCTGAACTTGGAGATCAAGTTGTTTTATTTTTGGCGCCCACTAAGCCTACTAACTTCTATATTTCTAATTCTGTGATTATGAACTTGGAGACCAAGTTATTCTAATTTTGGCGCCCACTAAGCCCACTAACTTTCCATATTTAGCAGTTTTTCAGGTTGATGCGGCCATTGATACGGATGTACAGAATTATATATTCCGAATTTGGACTTTGTTCCTTCATGAAAGTTGTAGATCTCTTTGTCCTGGTTCCGTCAAGCTTTGAATCACCTAAATCGGAGTTCGTATGACCAAGATATGGCCAAAATACGAACTGTGTGTCGCTGAGTGCGGATCGAGTGCGGCCCGAGTGCGTCCGCATTACTCTCGGACTTTTCTGTTCTTCTTTGGCTCAGGAGTGGAAATTTCTCTAAGTAGAAAATGCGGGTCCCCTGCGGTCGCACTATGGTCGCATTTTCTTCTAAGTTGCTGGATTTCTTCACCAAAATTCGGCTAAGTAGGAAATGCGTCCGCACCAATATTTAGTGCGTCCGCATTCCTCTCGGACTTTTCCTCTGGGGCTTGCTGGACCTTGGATTTTCTTCTAAGTGCTTAGTGCGGCCGCACTAAAGTTCAGTGCGTCCGCACTTTGGTCCTTTTTCTTGTTTTCCTGCGAATTTCACATAGACAAATGCAGTAACTTGATTCTAGGGGCATTTAATCCTAAGTTATACTAAAATACATGATATTTGGTGCTATTATGCGATGAAAACCTGATCGAACATATATATAAATTAAACCTATCAAATTCCCCCAAGCTTGAACTTTGCTTGTCCCCAAGCAAAACCTAACTTGAGCTATCAATTCGATCCCATTGGTACACCTTATATCAAGTATATTTAAATGAAAAATTTGTATGATCTTGTCAAAAATTAAAAAACCTCATGCAAATTTCCCAATTTTCGAGTTTAACCCTTAGATAATTTCGACTCAACCCCACAATTCGATTACTCTAACTTTTATTTCCTTAAAGGTCTAGAATTCATGAACTTTGTTTACCCAAATTGATTAAAAGAAATGCTATCTTAAACATGGAATTTTCAAATTCCCCCAAGCTTGAATAAAACTTAGGTTTAGAAATTTTGCGGACTACGTGTGTTGATACATGCATATTCACATCTTTGTTGTTGCTTTTGATTTTTCTCATTTCTCATTTTTCTTTTATGATTTAGCACTATGTTCCCTATCCTCAATTAAGCATCGGTTGGTTACAAGTAGTTAACCGTACCCGACTGTTCTAATTCAAGGGTGCTTTGCATGCTCTTAGTCCACCCTTCCATTAACACGAATGTCAATTTTATCGGGAGACTAGCGGAGCAAGAGTGCTAAGGACTCATAACCATAAGTACGTCATGAAGCCGTAACATAGGTCATTGGAGTCACCTTTTATTTTCCCATATTTTTCAATTTTACCTAATTTCTCAACATTTATGCACATATCATGAATACACACATCCCTAAGTATTCTTTCATACTTATGGATATCCCAATTTTTCTAAAAGATTTCCAAATCTAAATGGCTTTTCTAATAAATTTAAATTCCTAATGTCTCAATTTCAAACACCTTTATTTCCACAAAGTTTTTCGCCAAATTATGTCGTCATTTCAAAATTATTTTAAGGGGTTTACCAAAAATTCGAAAAAATGATGCATGAATACGTCTAATTTTGCCAATCACTCAAATTTATCCACAAAATGCATGACACAAAACTAGGTAAACATCCTAACAAGTCGGACTGGACCCTATTCATGGTTAGGTAAAACCCTAGTTTTAAACAAAAAAATTAAACATGCTTAAACTAAATGCAAGATACAATTGTGAATTTCAGTTTTTCATTTAACCTCCCCCCAGCTTAAACAAAACATTGTCCTCAATGTGTCAATTCATACTAGAAGAGGAAATTAAAAAGAGAAATAGAAACTCACAAGATGTTGCTCGGTTTAACGTCGGGAGCTCGACTTGTTGAGGCTCAGTTTGAAGGTGGTGGATCATCGAGGGCAATTGCCTCCTTTTCGATGATCGGTTCATCTTGAATGAAATGTTTGAGCCGCTGTTCGTTGACCTTAAATGAACTCATTTTTTCACTCCATATTTCGAAGGCACCATGGTTGAAAACTCGTGATACTCGATATGGTCCTTCTTGAAAACTTCTTCCGATATGTTTGTCGTGCCAATGCCTTGTCTTCTCTTCTTGGTTCAAGGCGGCATTGATTATAACGGGATGTGTCTTATATGAGCCAAGAGATTTGTACTTGAGGGTTGTTGGCAATGGTTTGAGTTTGACCTTCGGTGGTGCGAAATTGGTCGAATTGGCTTCGATTTGAGCTATTTCAGCCTGCGTGCGGACGCACTCATAGTCAGTGCGGGCGCACTGCGCTTGGTTTATGAAATTTTTAGATTCTGCGGCCTTAGTGCGGGCTGAGTGCGGACGCACAAAGGCTTGAGTGGGAAAAGTGCGGACGCATTGAAGGTTGGTGCGGCCGCACTGCGCTCGGTTAAGTGAATCTGGCTCCTCTTCTGTGAAAGTGCGGACGCACTCAGGTTCTGTGCGGACGCACTGAGGGTGGTTTTCGCAATTTAAGCCGGTTTCGAGGTCGGTTTCTTCCAGGATTTTATGCAGTTGTTCTCCTTCCATCATCCTATCTAAATGATCATCAATTATAGAGTCTAAAACATCTATCCTGCATATTGAGTCATTATCATTAGAAGGAAATTTAATGGACTTGAACATATGAAAATCTACCTTTTCTCCACCAATGTCAAAGGAAAGTTTTCCTTCTTTAACATCGATGTTGGCACCTGCTGTTATTAGGAAGTCACGCCCTAACAAGATAGGTGTATGAGTGTCTTCTTCCATTTCCACAACCACAAAATCAATAGGCACAAAATATTTGCCTATTTTGACAATTACATCCTCAACAATTCCTTCGGGAAACCTTACCGTTTTATTGGCCAATTGCAAGGACATTCTTGTTGGTTTTAATTCCCCTAAATTCAACCTTTGATACACCGATTTTGGCATGAGACTAACACTTGCCCCTAAATCACATAGACACCTATCAAATTTGGTCTCACCTATCTTACATGGGATGACAAAGCTTCCCGGGTCCTTAAGTTTTGGAGGTAGCTTATTTAAGAAGAGGGCGCTACACTCCTCATTTAGGGACACCGTACCTACTTCCTCAAGTATTCTTTTGTTGGACAAAATCTCTTTTAAAAACTTTGCATAAGTGGGCATTTGGGTAATTGCTTCGGTAAAAGGGATGGTGATATTTAACCTCTTGAGGTGATCTACAAATTTGGCAAATTGTTGGTCTAATTTTTGCTTCACTAACCTTTGAGGAAAAGGTACAAACCTATGCGGGGGAATGTACTTAGGAGTTTCAGCATTTGTTACCTTTGTGGAGCTAGAATTACCCATTGTTTGATGCTTTTCCGATGTCGGTGCATCCACTTTTGTAGGTGCTGCGGTTGCATCAAGGGGAATTGCAACGTCGTGTGTTTCCTTGGGAGGTTGCTGCTCCTCTTCATTGGGCATGGTAGGTCCTTCGTACTCCTTGCCGCTCCTCAAGGTCACGGCATTCGCATGCTCTCTCGGGTTGATGTCGGGTTTGCCCGGAAGCGTCCCTTGTTGACGGGAGGATGAAGATGCTTGTTGTGCAATTTGTGTTTCTAGCATCTTTGTTTTGGTCTCTAAAAACTCAAATCTATTATTCATGTTTCTCAAGGAATCCGAAATATCGGTATTGGTGCTTCTTTGTTGGTTCATGAACTCGTTTTGAGAGATAACAAGGCCCTCTATCAATTTTTCTAATTTGTTGTTTTGAGAGGGTCCTTGGTACGAGTTTTGGTTTGACCGATTTTGGTATTGATTGGAATTACCTTGGTATTGGTTTGAGTTTGAGTTTTCATTTTCAGTTCTCCACTTGAAATTTGGATGGTTCCACCTTGTGTTAGGGTTATATGTATTCGAATTGAAATTATCGTTAGACCTAACCTTATTGTAGATCGGATCGTTTCTCTTATCACCTTGATTGTAAAACATTGCATTGACTTGCTCGACGTCCTCTCCTTCTAAGAGGACTTTGCAATCGGCGGTGATATGAGTCGACTCTCCACAAATGCCGCATGAAACCTTGTTCGTCACGGATTTGGCGTTTTGCATTTGTGCCATTTGATGTTGCAAGGCGTCCATTTGGGCTCTCAAGGCGGTAACTTCATCGGTTTTCAGGATTCCCGGTGTGGTTTGGGTTCGTCCACCCCTTTCGGCCGTCCATTCCCTTTGGTTGATCGCCATGTCCTCAATCATTAGCATGGCTTGTTCGGGATCCATCTTTGACATGTTGCCCCCTGCGGCTGAATTCAAATGGGTCTTGGTGGCTATCGTGCAACCTGCAAAGAAAAATTGAAAGAGCAACCACATGTCAAGGCCATGGTTAGGGCACAAGCGCTGGAGCTCGGCCCATCTATCCCATGCCTCGGTTAAAGACTCTCCCTCGGCTTGCTTGAACGTCGTGATCTTTGTTCGGAAGTGTTGGGTTTTGGATGGAGGGAAGTATTTTCCTAAGAATAACTTCTCCATGTCGTCCCATCTTCTTATGTGATCCCGATTCACGGTCCTTAGCCAGGTCCTTGCATTGTCACGGAGGGATAGATGGAAGCATTTGAGCTTGAGGTTGTCGAGCTCTTCTCCTTCTCTAGCGAAGGTTCCGCAAGATTCTTCAAAGACCGCCAAGTGGGCATGTGGATCTTCGTTTAGGGCTCCCCCAAACTGACTTTGGCCAAGCAAGTGGATGAGAGGGCTTGATTTCGCGTGGATCTTGGCCTTGAGGAATGAAACCAAAGCGGTGGCCTTGTTGGCGATTACGGCCATTTCCGTTATTGTTTGGATTGACACCGAAGAGAGGATTATTATTGAGAATGGGTGGATTATTGTTGTTGTGTGGATGTGGTGGTGGTTGGTTGTTGTGTGGAGGAGGAGGTGGCGGATTGTTATTGAGATCGTGAAAGCCTTGATTGATAAGGCCTTCCGGAAATTCGTCCTCTCCAAAGTTGCGTGGCATGCCTAGTTCGGGATCTAGACCCGCCATTGGTTGAGAAAGAGAGGATTCGCCGGCTTTGATCTTTGCGGTTTGACTTCTTGTGACCGGTGCCAGCGCTTAAACCTATGAGAGAAGAAATGTGATGTGAAAGAGAGAGAATAGAAATAGAGAATAGTAGAGTGCAGAAAATTAAATAAGGAAAGTAAAATATTTTTGGATTTTTTTCTAAGATAAGGAAAGTAAATTTCAGAAATTGTAAAAAAAGAAATAAATTATTTTTGGATTTTTAATTTTCTGAAAAATAAAGTAAATAAGAAACTAAGAATTAAAAGTATTTTCCTAAAATAAAAACTAGTATCTATCCTATTCTCCCCGGCAACGGCGCCAAAAAGCTTGTTGAGTATTTTAGATATAGAGATTTTGTACTCTTTTTGCCTTTAAATTTATAAAACCTTCGTACTCAATGAATAGGTTAGTTGCAAGCGCACAACCTATCGATTGTAGTATTAAGGTGTCGATCCGCAAGGAGATAGGGAAATACTAATTTTTAATAAAGAAAACTACTTTTAAAACTGAACAATAAAAGTAAAGTGGGGGGGGGTTTTGTGTAAAATCGTTGTTTGAAGGAAAATTAAAGTAATTAAAAGTTCGTGACAAAAAGCAATAAAATCGGGTGACAATCAAGTTTGAGAAGTCTAGGGGTATTCGGTCCACAATCCCTTGCTAATTCTATCTACTCGGTTTGTTTAAATTCATGTTTGATTATGACGGGGTTTCTAACCTAAGTTAGCCTTTGGAACAAATATTAATACAAATACCTTGGGTGGACGGATTAATGTGCCTCGAATTCTAGGGCTGTCACTAACCTAGAGGGATATTTAATCACGTGCTTCAAGTGTATATATCGATATTTGTTCTAAGGTGTCCCAATCAAGTTTTGGCTTCACCGCTAAGTCCTTCGCCACACCCTAATCTTAATTTCTATATTTCCAGATTTGAATAATAGAGTTCGGTCGCTTCAATATTCAAACCCCAAGGTATTTGCAATCACAATTTATACTATCCTATATGATCCTAATCTACTTTTAATCAAGAAGACTTAAGCGGGACGCTACAAGTCAAGCACAACAAGTTGCACTATCCTATATGATCCTAATCTACTTTGGGTCTAAATGATCAAAGCGGGACGCTACAAGTCAAGTCGTAAATCATGGAACATCACAAATGATAAATCATGGAAATTAACATCAAATCAAACAATCATAATAAAAACTAAAATCCGAGTAAAATAGAATTAAACAAGTTCATGCTACATGACCTAAACCCCTAGAAAGAGAACTACTCTCTCTTGGAGAGATCCATAACAAAGATTGGCAAAAACAATAAGAAATAAGATAAAGAAATGATTACACCCTTTCTTAGATCTAAAACCTCGATCTTGCCGACTCCTTGCTTGAATCTTCTCCTTCCTCTTCCTTGAAAAGCTTCGAGAATTTCTGCAGGATCTCTCTCTCTCAATATGTGGAAAATGGATATAATAATGGATATGTACAATAATGGATGATGGATCATGTGGCCTCCTTAGCCTTATATAACATTTTCTGAACTTGGAGATCAAGTTGTTTTATTTTTGGCGCCCACTAAGCCTACTAACTTCTATATTTCTAATTCTGTGATTATGAACTTGGAGACCAAGTTATTCTAATTTTGGCGCCCACTAAGCCCACTAACTTTCCATATTTAGCAGTTTTTCAGGTTGATGCGGCCATTGATACGGATGTACAGAATTATATATTCCGAATTTGGACTTTGTTCCTTCATGAAAGTTGTAGATCTCTTTGTCCTGGTTCCGTCAAGCTTTGAATCACCTAAATCGGAGTTCGTATGACCAAGATATGGCCAAAATACGAACTGTGTGTCGCTGAGTGCGGATCGAGTGCGGCCCGAGTGCGTCCGCATTACTCTCGGACTTTTCTGTTCTTCTTTGGCTCAGGAGTGGAAATTTCTCTAAGTAGAAAATGCGGGTCCCCTGCGGTCGCACTATGGTCGCATTTTCTTCTAAGTTGCTGGATTTCTTCACCAAAATTCGGCTAAGTAGGAAATGTGTCCGCACCAATATTTAGTGCGTCCGCATTCCTCTCGGACTTTTCCTCTGGGGCTTGCTGGACCTTGGATTTTCTTCTAAATACTTAGTGCGACCGCACTAAAGTTCAGTGCGTCCGCACTTTGGTCCTTTTTCTTGTTTTCCTGCGAATTTCACATAGACAAATGCAGTAACTTGATTCTAGGGGCATTTAATCCTAAGTTATACTAAAATACATGATATTTGGTGCTATTATGCGATGAAAACCTGATCGAACATATATATAAATTAAACCTATCAAACTGGGATCAGAAGGGGAAGTCGCTGCATGGGTCGGCGGCGGTTGCGGAGCAGGCGTCGCTGCCTGGGTCGTAGGCGGTTGCGGGGCAGGCGTCGCTGCTTGGGTCGTAGGCGGTTGCGGAGCAGGCGTCGCTGCCTGGGTCGGCGGTGGTTGCGGAGCAGGCGTCGCTGCCTGGGTTGGCAGCGGCGCAGGATCAATACTGGGATTGAGCCGCTTGGATTTCCGGCGCTGGACATTGTCAGTCCCGGCCATGCTAATCTGTGACAGTAAATTTGTTTAGGTAGAGTGATAGAATTAAGATTGAAGACTTACCATGATTAAATTAATGTTGCAGTATGCCAAGAATGAAATACTCTTTATCAAATATTTTTCTTATCATTTAATGTAGTCATCCTCTCGAACAAAGTACAAATAATTTAATTTACTGGTAAATTACAAGAACAAGTTAGAAGCAGAGGCAGTGGTACAAATAATTGAGTACTCGCGTACTAGCAATTTAACTCTCACAATATAATTTAAGAAGTGTTTCCTGGATATAACTAGATTAGGTTCATCCTAAAGAAAAAAAAAAGAATGTGTACTACGATGTAATTGTCCACCGGAAATTAAAAACAATTGGGGTTAACATATTGACTAGAACCATATTAACCTTGGCGTGAAAAGAAGTTAAGCAAATTTTAAGGTGGACATGAGAAAGTGTGCTTCCACCGGACAAAATTTAAAAATTATTCGAACGAAAAATTTGCTTAGGTACAGACCTTTTGAGAAATTCTATACAAATATAATACGAATACTTATAAATTAATAAATGTAATAAAAATTTATGATTCATACCCCATATAGTATAGACATAGTATATATGAACAAACCTTGAATTGGTCTAGTCTGTTACTTTTTAGTACTATTACTACGAAGCAATTACCACAATTCACATACATTTGTATTTCTTAGTCCTGTGTTCAGTTAAGCTATAAGAGAGAAATTAGGATTATCTAAAGCAAGGTAGTGTAAATTTGTAAATTTGCCAGCTTTCACAACTGTGGAAATTGATGCACACTATACAAAATGTTCCAGAACAAATGTCATCATCAGTAGATGCTGTTCAGCCTAAATGTTAAATGTTACAACTTCTTACAGTAAATGTTAATATCAGTAAATGTTATAGATTCTGTAAATGTTACAAAATTATCCATGCTATAGATTCTGTTCAGCCTAAAAGTTAATATCAATAGCCTAAATTAACATTTAATATCAGTAGCCTAACTTAAAATTAACAAACTAAGGTAACCAAAATTTCCTGGCTCGCCAGATAAGGTAACTTTTCAAGGCGAGCGAGGGTCGAGACTAATCCAGTGTTCAAAAGAGCCGCTAACCCAACATTTCAAACCCTTGATCAATTGGATTACGTTGTAACATCAAGGCCCTACTATTGAAATACAAAAACGGCCCTACTATTGAAATACAAAAACCCTAGATCGATGAAAACTTACGATTTTTTCTGTTTGAGGCAGTCTCCTCTCGATTGAGCGCGGTCTTGGTCCAAATCAACAGATCTCCGATCGGCGGAGTAGCCACCGGCCTAGGTTGAGGTATGAGAGATCGGGGAAGGCAAGGTGGTAGAGAGAACGGCCGGGTTTCCTAGTTACAGCCTTCGAGAGAGGGGAGAGGAGAGGAGAGGGGGCTGGCGGTGCGTCTTCGAGAGTAGTGAGAGGGAGTAGAGACTAGAGAGAGGAAAATGGTGCGAGTAGAGAGGGAGGGAAATTGTCACAGGTGCGAGTAAAGAAAGGGAGTATGAGGGTTTTGAAAAATGCTTAAGTCCGGGGTATTGAAAGTGAAACCCCTCTGCCTCGCATTTACTTGGACATACTCGGATCGGGTCAAAAAATGCGGTAAGGTAACGTTTATGTTAAAATCCAAACCGTTTAATGTTGATCCGCACGAATCTTGAAGAGTAAAGAAGCATCACAAGACAGCGGATCTGAATATATGTATTATGTTACCTTAGAGACAAAGAGGCGCTATCCCAGGACTACTAAATGGAGACATCCATTGCAAATCAAGTGATATTGATTGACTATCGGGCGGCTCAGGGTTACAGCCAACCTATTTTGATGATGCATGTAAAGAAATTAATTTCAATAAATCGAAAAAAAAACATATTTACTTTTTTAAAATATTATGTAGACAAATAATGCATATAATTGTAATTTTTATTAAATTCCCTTAATATTTGCATTTGAAAACATCTTGATTACTTGTGGACCGTTCGTTTTCGCATTAAATCTCAACGGTCGATTTGCGATAAAATCATCCTAATTTGGTTTTGAAATGATCAAAGTAAATAATTTAACTTAATGAAAAAGAGAAAATTTACGTTTCGACTCGAACAGACTTCGATCTAACGATAAGTATTTATAGCCCTACGATGTTAAGGTATTTCGTCGGTTGGATGGATAGGTAAATTAGCATAAAATGTAATCAAACTTTCCGAGAATCAATTAAATTCGATAAATTTTTATTTGAACGGTTCCGATCGATCAACGGAGCACATATATATACACGAGCCTTCATTGACTCATACAACCATAGTTCATGTTACATGTTCATGTATAAAAGATGTAATTGTTTTAATGAAGACCATGCATTCCTATATATATATCAACATTATGGGTCAAAATCATTTACTAATGCAATATACATACTTAATCATCAATTATTTTGTATATATTCTGTTAATTTAATTTTCAATGTATGTAATTCCTAAAATATGAGAAAAATTCGATAATTATGTACGTATTATTTACGTATCAACTAAATTCACGGTTACTCATAATCAATACATCCTACTGTTTATTTGATATTTTTTACCATAAACTCCCAATTAACGACACGATTCATTAGTAATTGCTTTTATACATTTCATTTTTCTTACCTTTATCAAACCAAAAATCTAAACACGTGAACGTGTCGCCATACATGTATAAATTCAACATCCCGACCTTGAAATGAATATACACTAAAATTGGAATCAAAACAATACAACTTTATTTTTTATTAAAGAAAACAAATAAACATTAATATCAAATATATTTCGAAATTACCTAAGTGAATACATTAATTTCTCATTGTATAAAATAAACTGTGACAAAAGAAATTTAAAAATTAAGTAACTCACCATACATTAATAAATTTGTACTATTTTGCTTAGTGCAGTGGCAATGGGTGATATTTGGTACAAATGAAGACGTTTTGTTAACAGAGCATTAATGGCTTTGCGCAGTGCACATATTATTCTCTTAGAGCAAGCTCCCACACTACAAGTGCCGAACATTAAGTAAAAACAGCTCTCCATTCAGCACAAAGGAATTAGGATTTCCCCCCAAATGGCCCCTGGGAAATTTCATTTTCCCCCCAAATATCTCGAATTCGCCTATAAGGTACCTCATACTACACCTGATGTGACCCGCGTCAAGACCCAGACAGAGCGGCTGACTCCTGAGCTCAAGCCTCTTCACCTCAGGTATGAATTTCTAAACCCAAATAGATGTTGTCCTGTGATCATAAGTGCAGATCTTGAACCCGATCGGACTGCTTCACTCTTGGAGAAATTGGAAGCACACAAAAGCGCGATCGGGCGCTCGATCAAGAACTTGATGGGAATCTTGCGGATTTTTCTGATGCAAGAGTATGATCGCACGGTTCGTGTTCCTCAGAAGTGGGTGCTCCCACCAGTGCCACCTGATCCACCTCCCACCGATGACTGAGCGGGTATGTTTTCTCTTTCCCTTTTGCTTCTATATCTCTTTATCTTTCAGTCTTGAAGCATTGAGGACAATGCTCAGGCTAAGCTTGGGGGGGAAGACGACTTTTGTATCTTAGGATTTACTTTTGTGTTTTAGGATTTATTTTGATTGCACTTAGGTCATTTTTACTTTTCTCTTGCATTGTTAGGTGAAAAATTTGCTTGATTGTTTCGATTAGGGACTTGTTTGAAAACCTTTGTTTGTGAGTTGGATGACCTTGGAAAATTAGAACTAACCTCATAATTGACCAAACAAAACTGATTACGAACAAATGGTTTGAGATTTGTAAAATTGGAAACTTGAATGTTGAAATAGAATTTAGAAACTGAATTGTGCCTTTAAATTTTGGAAATAGGGATTTCAAATAAAGAAAGGTTGGGATATCCGTTGGTGTGAATGAACGCTAGTGGATGTGTGTATTCATGGTATGTGCAAATAAAAAAAAATAATAGAAAAAAAAAATAATAGAAAAAAAAAAGGAAAAAAAAAAAAAAAAAAAAGAGAGATGAAAAGATGGAGAAAATAAGAGTACTGGCAATAAGCCTTGAATGGGCGCCTTTGAGCTCGTCTCCCAAATTAGAAATGAAAGAAATAAAATTTTTGCAAATATCAACACACGAAGTCCGCAACTTTCTGAGCTAAGCTTGATTCAAGCTTGGGGGGGCCAAAAGGGTAAATCTCCTACAAACGAGGGCACAGTTTAGTGAAAGAATGATAAATCGACAAATTCGAGTAATCAGCTTTGCAAGTTTTGAAACATTTAGAGTTTGAGGTTTTGTTAATCAATTTGTGAGGTGAATCAAAATTTACCAAGATGAGTCCAAATCATAGCAAAAAGATTCTTGAGTTTCTTAATTGAGTCAATCGAGTAAATTTTCACATTTAGGCATTTAGCTTGCATTTAGAATCCAAACCCGGTTTGAAAGTACAAATTTGCTTGAGGACAAGCAAAGGGTAAGCTTGGGGGAATTTGATATGTCCATATTTCATCTATTATTTCGACCTATTTTCAAACCAGACCTTACGTTTTCGACCACTAAATTGGATAGTTTACATTGAAAATCAATAGAATATGGTACTGCTGCAGTTTTGTGGTTGATTTGCAGGAAATAGGCGAAAACAAGCAAAGCAGGCAGAGTTCTGACTTCCCCCACGCGACCTGCGTCAGATCCAGAAATTTCAGCACCGAACTTAAAACAGTCATAACTTTTGACTCGTAACTCCGTTTTGAGCGTATGACCACTTTTTGGAAAGCTAGCGAGAAGATCTACAGTCTCACCATGCCTGGTACGGCCATGCCGTACCAATTTGGTACGGGCCGTACATAAAGGCGGCCTGACAGATTCAAATTTTGGCAGAGGCTATTTAAAGCGGGGAACTCTCCAATTTCAACATCAATTCCATTCCAGATCCATTTGAGAGCACAGTAAGAGAGAGAAAGAGAGCTAAGGAGCTGAGAGCAAGAAGGAAGGAAGAGGAAGAGGCGAAACTCGACGGATCTAGCTTCCTCCTCTCGATCCCTTCGATCCATGGCTATCTCTATCCCTCTTATTGCATTTTTAGATCTGATTATGTGCTGTGAGTAGTTCTTTTAGTTTCTAGGGTTAGAGATTGATTCTTGATTTGTTTTGACTTTCTTTGACTTGTATCTTGTATGAACTCTTTAGTTTGATTGATTGTGATTTACTTTGATATCTTTTGTTTTGCTTGCTGTGATTGTTGTATGATGTGCCTCTAGGTTTAGATCGAACCTATCAAGGTCGTGTGATCATCTCAATCTCTCATCCAAATCAAATGCTTAGGGTAGAATAGTTCGAATTGAAGCCGAGAGGTTGAATTCTCCTCTAATCGACAGATTAGAGGGTGCCTTAGACCTCCAATCAACCAGCTAGGGTAGATCTGTACCAACACACGAGAGTTGAGGTGTAGAAATCCCTAAAAGGCAATCAATTGCATTCCAACCTAGATCTTGATCCAACAAACGATGGTTGAGGGTTAGGAACCTTAGGTATGGTCAATTGAACCTTTCTAAAGAGTTTAGCACAAGGTACCAGCAAGGAAATGCATTCACTCGGACTGGTAGGTTCTGTTCTGGGAAGCCAGTACGGGTCTTACCAGGGTGGTACGGCCTTGCCTTACCAAGTGAAGTACGGCCTAGCCGTACCAACTTGGTACGGGCCGTACCACTAGAGGCAGATCAGAGATGAAGTCTGAAACCCTGGAAACGCCTTTTATCCATAATCAAAACACAATTTACATTTCTTCTAGCATTTTATTACATCTTCTTGAATTGTTTGATCTGACCCTTTAGGAAATTAAACACCAAACCAAACCTTTTTCACTTCTAGTTTTTAATTGAGTCTGGTAGATTCTAACCAAGTAATTGTCCGTCCCTGTGGATCGATACCCGATTATACTACTCGATAGGGGTTGTGCACTTGCAACCCTTACTCGTGAAGTGTAAACGCGGTTTTAAAAGGTACGCCCTCAAGCGTACCGAAACTTGCGTTGCGCTTCTGCGCGAACAGTAAGTATGTGTAAAGCATATTCCGTACATGTTACTCAATCGGATAATTATAAAAAAATTATATATATTAATGAGCAATGAATATCCATTCTCCAACTACTCTTGGTAGTGGTGTTACACTTGAAGAAGATGAAGAAAGTGGTGTTACACTTAATTAACCATTAAAACACGTAAATAAATTCCAACAAATCCCAATAAAATTTAGATTTTTAAAATACATATATTTGTGTGAAATGAATGTGTATTAATGTTTAATTTAGTAAATAATAAAAATAATCATTATATTAGCATTATCCGTTATTTACCGTTTCATTATCCGACAATCATAACGGATAAGAGTAGGGTACGGGTAAGGTAATTCATAGCTAGTAAGTGTAGAGTACGGATAAAGATAATTTGTAACGGATATGTATACAAAAATTCTTCCACCCGACCCTTATCGTACCCGTTGACACCCCTAATGGACTTGTGATGTGAGCCCAACAATCTAATATATTTTAGATAGTCTAACAAATTAAATAGGTAGCTCAACAATCCAATATATGTTAGATAGCCCAACTCCAACAAATTAAATATGTAGCCTTGATTTTCATCATGATTTATCTAGTATCTCATTTTCTAATGAGTTTGAATCCGATTAGTTATTTAAATCCGATTCGGTATTTTTTTTGCTCTACCTTAGTGAAAATCCTGCATCTGCTCCTGATTAGAGGATACCTGCCTCATCGCCACCAAATCTCCTCGGTATGACCATGCGCCTCGAAATTGTGCATGTTGCAGATCCTCATCATTTTGGAACTCAATAAGAAAACAGTTCCTAGAAATCGGTTTTATATTAGTGCAGGAGTGTCTGATTGTCTCCAAAGTATTGGCTGTGAGATTGCAACCCTACATTAGTCATCTAGTTCAAGACAGTCAGACAGGATTTGTCAAAGGCAGACAAATTACAGAGGGATTTTTGTACGCACAACAGATTATACAAATAGCAAAGGAGAACAGAATACCGGTTGCCTTATTTAAGGCTGACATACACAAGGCGTTTGACACCGTAAGTTGGAAATTTTTGTTGAAAGTCATGGAAAGGTTGGGATTTCCTTCGACATGGCTACGGTGGATTTCAAATTGTGTTCTTCAAGGAAGCTCTCAAATTATAATCAATGGTCTGTTGGGGAAAAAGATACAACTCAAAAGAGGAACAAGACAGGGCGACCCTCTTTCTCCATTGTTGTTCATCTTAGCGATGGACTTCATACCAAGATGGCTAAATAAACTCGTAGAAAATGGAATTTGGCAATTGCCCTTTGAAGAAATGAGGCCGTGCTTGTTATATGCAGACGATTCACTATTCTTCATGAAACCGGAGTTGAGACAGGTTCAAGCGTTGCAAATTCTGTTCACAATTTTCAGACAAATTTCGGGCTTAACAATAAGCATGGAAAAATCTGAATTACTGCTTATCAATGACAATCTACACCTCTCACATCAACTGATCGACACTTTGGGATGTAAACAAGGATCTTTTCCATTTATTTACCTTGGATTACCCTTATCCGATAAGAAACTTCCGAAGACAGCCTATCTACCACTGCTACAAAAAATAAGTAACAAGTTGCAAGGATGGGCTGCAAGGCAACTATCCATTGCAGGCCGACTAGTTCTAATAAATGTTGTCCTTTCTTCCATTCCAACCTACTTCATGTCGGTCTTCAAACTGCCAGTATGGGTGATACAGGAAATAGACAAAACAAGAAGAAAATTTCTTTGGAAAAAGAATTCAACTGATGAAAGAGGGATACCATTAGCAAATTGGGAATTAGTTTGTCGGGCAAGGAAAATAGGAGGCTTGGGAATCATCGACATCACCGTTTTCAATGAAGCATTGTTGGCAAAGTGGTACTGGTACTGGAACAAACCTGAATCAAGGTTGTGGAAAACCGTATACTACTCCTTATTTGACATGGAGCGACTGAGTGATTTACCAAACTGCAAATTTTTCAAACAATTTCTGGGTCCAACACAGAATTTATGCGAGTGTGCCATGAAAAGAACGGTAGGAGATGGAAGACGAATAAAATTTTGGCAACAGAATTGGGGATATGGCTTTTGAAAGCATGAGTTTTCTTTATTGTACGAAGAGGTTGCGGATCCAAATATTGCTTTGCAGGAAGCAATTCAAACTCAGAATTTCATGGATCAGTTTAGCAATCTACTTCTTAATACCCCACCAGTTCGGCAGGAAGAAATGCTCAAGCAATTCGAGCAGCTACAAGGCATTTTAACGACCCAAGTCCTGTTAGATTATGTACAGGATGAAGTACAATGGACGCTAACACCATCAGGGTCCTTCACGGTGAAGTTAATGTATCATGGGTTGAAAGACGAGCCTTTTGTCAAAGTGAATGTTCATCGAATATGGAAAATGCAAGTTCCCCCAAGAATAAAGGTTTTTGGGTGGCTGACTTTTTATGAAAAAATTTTGACGGCTGAAAACTTACAGAAGAGAGGGTGGAATTTATCAAGTATGTGTGTATTGTGTAGGCGACAAGGGGAAACCATCAAACATTTGTTCTCTGAATGCTTTATAGCCTTGGCGGTATATGAAACACTTACTGGTAAATTCGGATTACCAGTAAGAAATTGGCAGAGGGTGCTACAATCGGAGGGTGCACACAGATGGATTGTGCAAAGGAACGTAGATTTGAAGTCGCGGGAAATTTTGCTATTAGCCATGTTTATTTGTTGGAGAGAAAGATGCAATAGAATTTTTAGAGATCAATCTAAAAATGTCCAAGAATTGGCTGAAGAAGTTCAAGAGCAGTGGAAGTTTGCACAGTGATATAAGAAGAGTTTTATTTTTGCAATTTTGTTTTTTATCTCTGGTTCAACCATGTTGAATCTTTTTTATGTTAATCTTGTCGGAACAGGTTTCATATTGTAACCTTTTTTAATAAAGCAAACAGGGACCCGATTCCTGTTTTTCCTCAAAAATTAGTGCAGGAGTGTGTCCTCTACTGCAAAAATATGTCACTACAAAACCGTCCAGTCTGTGAGTACACGAGCAAACATGCATAAGCTCCAATTAAAACTGGAAGTTGCACTAGTCGGAACGTTCACCTCTGGGCTTTGATCCTCCCCTGTAGGGTTGCTAATGAGCCAAGCTCAGCTCGTCATATAACTAAACATGTTCAACTCGGGCTCGACTCGATTTTGAAGAAAAAAGCTCGGCTCATAACTCGCGAGCTCAACTCATGCCATAACTCGCGAACTCAACTCATGCCAAGCATTAAAAAAACAAACATTTGTAAATTCCTCTACTGTTTTGGGCCATGAGCTCAACTCGTTTACTGTTCGGTTCTAAATTCTTGTGTACTATATTTTTGCAAAAATATATGTATAACTCTCGGTATAATAAAACATTTATTGTTTAGCATTTGTAAACATTTACTGTTTTGCAAATGTAACATTAACATAATAAAGTTTTCATAATTTTAGAACCGAACAGTAAATGTTTGAGTGATAAAATAGAAGAGGCTCCTTGGCTCATGAGCCGGCTCGGCTCGGGCTCGGGCTCGGGCTCGGCCCTGTTTGAGTGATAAAATATGAGCCGAGTCAAGTTCGGGCTTTATTTAGTTTAGGATCTGACTCGATATAATTTATTGAGCTGTTCAACTCATTGGCTCATGAGCCGACTCGGCTCATTATACAGCAGCCCTACTCCGCTGTTTGCAAACCTATAAACTTTTGTATGAGATATTTATATCCTCCTCATTTATGAATCCCATGTTCTGATAATTGTTCGATAGAGAAGGGTTCATCCTCCTCATTGATTAAAACAAGTAATTTAATTATTTTTAACAACCAAACATCACCCGAAGAAAAGAAAAATCACAAAAAAGTTTACATAACAGGTGGCGGTAATTATCACAAAGGAAGCTAGCCAATCTTCTACTCATCTCTAATTCTATCTAATTATAGTCATGTTGTCACAGACTAATGTCTTTCCACCTTTTTCTAACAGGTAATACTAAAGTGTTCACTGATGAACAAATATAGAGCATAAATTTCAATTTTGTATTTAAAAAAAAAAACTGATTTGTTTGAAAATATATTAATTTTTTTTCTTCAAAAATAAAAAAGACCTAACTATTAATTTGATCCAATAGGAGGCGACATGAATCAATGGTTCAATCCACGTGTATATAGATTTATAAATAAAGGAGTTTAAATTTTATATTTAAATTCTATTTTTCAAAATTATTAAAATTTTAAAATAGAACTTTTTCTAAGTGATTCCAAATGACCAAATGAATGGGTGGACAATTAAAGATGTGATTTTGACGTGTAGGATCCATAATAAATATTCATAAAGATTAGGTGGTTAATTGATTGCCTAAAACTGGTCTGGTACGAACGTCTGACATGCAAATAGTAGTCATTGATGATAGTTTATATCATCTACACTATAAATGACATTGACAAATATTAGTTTGGTTATAATTTGTAATTCGCAGATTGATCCGTACTTTATATATTTATTTATAAAGTTCAAATAGTTATGATTTTCATATGAAAATGTACTTGCTACTCAAATTTTAAATTTTATTTTTAAAATTTAGCTATTTTTTAGATAGGTAGAAAATCAATACTTGCATATGATAATTCATTAACCTTAACATCTGGTGATTTTTTATCTATCTAATATAGTAAAAAGAATTCTAAAAACTATAAAATTTGGTCACTAAATATATTTTCATATGAAGATCATGTGAAACGGTTCAAACCGACTGTTCAAACTTTGAATATAAAAATATAATTCATAATATATGATCGAGCCTACAAGCGCATTGTAGACTCACTCAAATAACACATATATAATATCCAGTGGTGATCATCATAGAAGAAAAAATCGGAATCGGAATCGGGATCGGCACCGTCCCATTCGTAGAAGGAAAAATCGGCCGTTCCGGAGCGGAATCAACCGATCTAGAGTGGAATCGGACTGTACCGATCCGATTTCAACCCGAGTTACGTGGTTAGTGTAGGTTTCATCCAATTTCGGATGTTCTGGTCCAATTCCAGTCAAATGTTAGCAGAAATAGACCTATTCCACCGAAACGATCTGATTCCAGTTAAATTTCAACCGAAACGCAAATTAAACACACTCCAAAAAAAATTTCCTCTACGTGAACGAACCTAAGACCTCTTGCTAAGCAAACAAGCCAACAACCACCACACCATACAACCTTTGTTGTTAGAAAACATAACTCATGGATATATAAAAATTGTAATTTGTATCGCACCATACTTAATTGTAATGCTTGTATTATATTGTATTAGTGGATTATTTGATTGTAATCATTTGTCTAAACATAAATTGTTGACAAATTATTTTTTTTATCAAATTTTTCCTATGTTTTTAGTATAAAACTGGCAAAAAAGTCTGATTTTCCGATCCGATTCGACCGATTCCGACCGATTTTTCCGATCCAGATCAGGATCGGACAGTGCCGGTTCAGATACCGATTCTGATTTTTCCTTCTATGGTCCGATTCCGATCCGGATTGGAAAAATCGGTCGGAATCGGCCGAATCGGATCGGAAAATCAGACTTTTTTGCCAGAAGCTTGTTTTATACTAAAAAAATAGAAAAAATAGATAAAAAAATAATTTGTCAACAATTTCTGTTTAGACAAATGATTACAATCAAATAATCCACTAATACAGTATAATACAAGCATTACAATTAAGTATAGTGTGGTACAAATTACATTTTTTATATATCCATGAGTTATGTTTTTTAACAACAAAGATTGTATGGTGTGGTGGTTGTTGGCTTGTTTGCTCAGCAGTTCGATTCACGTAGAGGAAATTTTTTTTGGAGTGTGTTTAATTTGCATTTTGGCCGAAATTTAACTAGAATTAGACCGTGTCGGTGGAATAGGTCAATTTCTACCAAAATTTGACTGGAATCAGACCGGAACGGCCGAAATTTGACTGAAATTGAACCGGAACGTCTGAAATTAGATGAAATCTACACTAACCGCGTAACTCGACTTGAAATTGGATCGGTACAGTCCGATTCCGCTTCGGAACGGCCAACTTTTCCTTCTATGGTGATCATATATATATGAAGCCAACTTCCCCATCCATCCATGCTTCTATCATTGATTAACAAGTGCTAACAATAGTGTTGATCGGTAGGGATCGAAATGTGGAGACTGAAGGTGGCGGAAGGAGCAAGTCCATGGCTAAAAACTACAAATAATCATATTGGGAGACAGGTTTGGGAGTTTGATCCCGACACCGGATCACCGGAGGAGAGAGATGAGGTTGAGAGAGTTCGCCGGATGTTTCATGCCAATAGATTTCAGATTAAGCACAGCAGTGACCTCCTCATGCGCATCCAAGTACGTACTTGTTTCAATTTCTTCTTAGGCTTAATTTAATATGTTTGATTGAAATTAAATAATTATCAAATTCTAATATATTAATTTTTAGGTGATGCACATACACACACATACCCTTTTAACAAATTCTAATATCATACATATGTCTAATAATGTTCAAGCAAAAATGATAATTTAAAATATATATATATAGCATCATGGGTTTTAGAAAGCGAAAACAAAAAAATTACAGTTATAATGTTTTTGCATACAAATAATAAATGAAAACTTTTATGTTATACATACTTGGTCTATCATGCATGCTTTGAGAAGTTAATTAAGTATCCGTTTTACCGTTTGAGTTTGCCGGACCGTCCGATCAAAATCTTGGCCAATCCAGCATAAGCCTGTAATGTACGGGTCCCCTTTAAGATCCGTGCTAACGAACAAACACTGGGTTCAAACTTAACATTTGAGGTACCTTGGGTGATATGAATTCAGAGGGAGGGGTGGATTCATATCGTCTGCTAAACTCGCCGTTTAAGTTTATATCATCAGAGGGAGGGGTGGATTCATATCCTCTGCATTAACTCACCGTTTAAGTTTATATCATATAAATTTAGTTTCCAATTTTCAGATTTGTCATGATCCCTCCTTTCTACTCATATTTTCATTTTCAAACATCAAACATTTGATCGAAAAGTTCAACATATATTCTCCATATTAAAATGTAATTGGAGACCAAATTGTACATTTTTTGAATTTTTTTTGTTATTTTGTAGTAATATTTAAAATCAATGTTTTCAAAGAACTTTTTACTAATTATTTTTTTACCATATTAAAATTGCGATTTTTAAAAAAAATTCCAAAATTCCAAAATAATATCAAATTTGATCTCCATGCACATTACGAAGAACTTTTGAGCGCTTCAAATTAACAGTTTAGACTTTGAAATCATGAAAACTAATTTGCTCTAACTCTGGCTGAAATTCTAATGTTATGACATTACCCGGACTCTATATTTATGAATATATATATATATATATATATATATATATATACAGAGTTGGGCTACGGTACTTCGCGAAGTAAAATGAGTATTTTACTTCACGTCTATATCTTCAATTTCAAAGTTCAAAACATCGATCCGAACAGTTCAAGTTGATCTCTATACTAAATTATGCTTGGAGACCAAATTTTACAATTTTTAGAAATTTGTTACTATTTTTTGAAATTTTTTAAAATCACTGATTTTTTATGGTCCACGATTTTCTGAAAAACAGTGATTTTAGAAAATTCCAAAAAAATAGTAAAAAATTTCTAAAAATCGTAAAATTTGGTCTCCAAGCACAATTTAATATGGAGATCAACTTGAACGGTTCAGATCGACATTTTGAATTTTGAAATTGAAGATATAGACGTGAAGTAAAACACTCGCTTAAATACCGTTTATCACGTCATGGCGGAACAACTAAAAAAATGACGCTATGCCCATATTGTGTTGCTATAGCGCCATAACTTTTATGGTCTGAAAACGCTATAGCACACTATTTATAACCTTATATATATATATATATATATATATATATATATATATATATATAGGGATGGGCTATGGTGCATTGCAATGCATAGGCCCCTCCGTGCATTGGACTAAAATCGTTGGATTCAAAGTCCAAATGACCGATCCGAACCGTTCATCTTGTTCTCCATATTAATATGTGCTTGGAGACCAAATTTTACATTTTTTGGAATTTTTTTGCTATTTATTAAGCTACTTTGAAAATTGCTGATCCGGGTGAACAGTAAAAACAGTGCAACTAAATTCTGGACCATGTGATCAGACTTTAAAAACAGTGCAACTATTTTTTTGCTGATCCCTATATATATATATATATATATATATATATATATATAGAGAGAGAGAGAGAACAAAGCTAGCTTGCGTTGTGCTCACTAAGAGAATTTGGTGAGCACAACTTGAAAAATCTATTATATTAGCTTTAACGACAATTCCAAATAGTTCAAACCCAAGTACTTCACGATTGATGCGTGTACATGCAATATTTGAATTTTTTAATTCAATTAATATAAATTCAAGTGGTAAAAAATACGAAAATGAATGCATTAAAATAACTTGTAAAATAATTATAAAACTTCATTTTTTACGGCACGACTTTGTACTAAATGAATTTGAAAATTTCAAAAAAATTCATGCATACGCATCACTCATGAAGTAGTTGGGTTCCAACAGTTTGGATTCGTTGTACAAAGCCAATCCGATAGATTTTTAGAGTTGTGCTCACCAAACTCTCTTGGTGAACACAACACATGCTGACAAGCTAGCTTTCAAATATATATATATATATATATATATATATAGAGAGAGAGAGAGAGAGTTGGACTAACTTGCTTTGGGAATTAAAGATGGTGTTTTACTTCCCGCTCATATTTTCATTTTCAAAGTTTAAATAGTCGATTCGAAACTTCTAACATGATCTACAACTTTTCATTAAATAAAAAATAATAAAAAATTCAGCAAAGCAATGATTTTCAAAAATTCTGAAAAAATAGTAAAAAATTTCCAAAAAATGTAAAATTTGGTCTCCAAGTACATTTTAATATGAAGAACATGTTGGAAGTTTCAAATCGACTATTTGAACTTTGAAAATGAAGATATGAGTGGGAAGTAACCCTCTTCAATTCCCAAAGCAAGTTAGCCCATATGTGTGTGTGTGTGTGTGTGTGTGTGTGTATATATATATAGTATGGTGTCTGCGCGTTGCAATGGGGACATATTATAAAAGTACAAAAAAAAATCTCATA
Source organism: Carex myosuroides (assembly GCA_028015225.1). Lineage (NCBI taxonomy): Eukaryota > Viridiplantae > Streptophyta > Magnoliopsida > Poales > Cyperaceae > Carex > Carex myosuroides. Next base: position 17,138,739 of record CM051474.1, on the reverse strand, counting down.
GAAAATAACATATTTTTCATAAAGATAGACTAATGAAAAGAATAATTATTCAATAATATTCATGAATGATATTAAAATAGATTGGAACGGGAATATATTATAAAAGAGCAAACACGTACAAATCCATTATTTCAGAGAAAATAAGTTGGAGGACTTTTAATTCCTAAGTACGTTGATATTATGTAATATTTCAAAATTAATTTTCATTTTTATTCATCATGCCCATTCCGTTATATATCTAATTATCTGATTAGCTAGTTACTTTTGTACATATAACATAATATTTATTACCAGTTATAAAATTTTCATTTCTTTAACTTATAAGATATTTTTTTTACGAAGTTTTGACTATCTTTCAGGTAATTCATTACGAGGTCTCTAGTTTTAATTTTAAAAAAAATTATTGTGCAAATAACAATAATATAAAAATCAAATAAATTATGGAATTATTATCTTAATGATAATGCGGTATCTTTTTCTTACATACAAGAAAGAATTAAATCTAAATCTGTACACAATTAATTTTATTTGATTTTAATTGTTTTTTTTTAGAAAATATTTTAATTCAACAAAATTCTTGCTAAAATTGGCCTTCCAACTCGGCAATTAAGATCTCCTAATAATCATAAAGTGAATTTTGATTGAATTGTTTCCATAAGGTGGTGTTTGGTTGTGACCCAAGACTAATGAGGTCTAAGTTGATTATTCCAATTTAGGTCGGTCAAAATTATTCATATTTGGTTGAGATCTAAAGTTAAATTATAGCTTAAGTTATTTCTTGTTTGGTTAGAATTTCTGGTTTAACTTATAGCCAACCAAAGTTATTAATATTATATTTCATATATTTTTTTTATTTAGTAATTTATAATAAAATTTATCTAATATTTTATATAGATTAGTAATTTTTGACCAAATTAATTTATACAAAATTTTACCATTTCATTTAGTTAACAATTTATATTTTTTTAAATAATTTAAAAGGAGATTAAATATTATAAATGAAATAAAAAATAATAATTTGCAAGTGTAAGTCACAGGCGTGGACTAAACATTAAACCACTAGAGGAAGCGCGTTAGCCATACTCTCTCTATATGTGTGTGTGTGTGTGTGTGTGTGTGTGTGTGTGTGATGTCATTAGCATGCGATCCGAAACTCTCAACTTGATCTTCCTATTGATATGTGCTTGGAGACCAAATTTTGAATTTTTTGAAAAAAAAAAAATTTACTATTTTTTTAGAATTTTTGAAAATCACAGCTTTTCATTAAATAATAAAAATAAAATTCAGAAAAACAATGATTTTCAAAAATTCTAAAAAAAATAATAAATTTCCAAAAAATGTAAAATTTGATCTCCAAGCCCAAATCAATATAAAGATCATGTTGAGAGGTATGATAGCCCATCTCTCTCTCTCTATATATATATATCTATATATATTCTATCATTTCACAAAAATAACAGTAAAATTTGCCAAAAGAGCCTTAGAATAGTGAAGTGCTCGTTGTGTCAGTTATACTGATCAGACTTTATATATCTATATATATGTAGTTCTCAAGACTTAATCCCCTCGAACTGGACCTTCCAGTAATAAAACTTGGAGAAAATGAGGAAGTAACAGAGGAAGCAGTGGTAACATCTCTAAGGAGAGCTATTAGTAGATATTCAACATTACAAACACACGATGGCCACTGGGCTGGGGATTTTGGCAGCCCTCTATTCCTCTTGCCTTGCTTGGTACTTGATGTCTAAATTATTTGCTCATAAATTTCTGCTCAACCAACTTTCAACAAAAAAAAATAATCACTTCTCCAAACAGATAATAACTTTATATGTCACTGGAGCATTGAATGCCGTTCTCTCCTCTGAGCATCAAAAGGAGATGCGCCGCTATGTCTACAATCAGCAGGTACATTCTGGCATTCTGCTGATATTATACTTACTAAATCAGACCAAAAAAGTTACGTGTTTGTACGTGTACTAATATTATTAACAATTTGCGAGTGAAACAACAGAATGAAGATGGGGGCTGGGGATTGCATATAGAGGGGCACAGCACCATGTTTGGCTCTGTGATGTCATATATCACTTTGAGGTTGCTTGGTGAAGGTACAAATGGTGGAGATGGCGCCATTGAGAAAGCAAGGGATTGGATAGTAAGCCATGGCAGTGCTACTGCTATTACGTCATGGGGCAAAGTGTGGCTCTCTGTAAGTGCTAAATTGGAATCCTCCAATGTTTTAATTGATATTATATAATTCATTTGAAGACGATGACGTGCTGGTTTTTATTCTATCCCCTGATATGTTTAATTTCTTTTGAGTAAATTCAGGTGCTTGGAGTGTTTGACTGGTCTGGAAATAATCCTCTACCACCTGAGATATGGCTGCTCCCTTACATACTGCCCATTCATCCTGGTACATGCCTTCTTTTTCCATATCTAATGACAATAATATATATATATATATATATATATATATATATATATATATATATATGAGGAGGGATCAAGTTACAACAAAGTTACAACAACCATTTTTTTCATTTTCAATGTCCAAATCGTCGATCCAAACCGTTCAACATGATTATCTAAATAAAATGTGCTTGCAGATCAAATTTTACATTTTTTTTGAATTTTTTTACTATTTATTAAGATGGGTACAAAATTCAATGGTCTGAATATGACTATTTTTTGTAAAATACTTAATAAATAGTAAAAAAATTCAAAAAAATGTAAAATTTGATCTGCAAGCACATTTTATTGTGGAGATCATGTTGAACGGTTTGGATCGACGATTTGGACTTTGAAAATGAAAAAAATAGTTGTTGTAACTTTGTTGTAACTCAAATTTGTTGTAACTTGATCCCTCCTCTATATATATATACTTATTAATAAATGTGTTCAAGATGATAGACTCTTCATAGTTCCAAAGATAAATGAAAAAAATTAGAATATGCACTGGTCTTAATTGGTGTTATCAATTGAACACACCTATATGTTTTTTTTTTTTTAAACTCTTGACAGTGGCTGTCACACACCTATATGTTTGAATGTGAAAAAATACAGGAAGGTTGTGGTGTCACTGCCGAATGGTTTATTTGCCCATGTCTTACATTTACGGAAGGAGATTTATTGGCAAAATCACACCACTGATATTGGAACTAAGGAAGGAACTGTATTCCGTTCCTTATGACAGAATTGATTGGAACAAGGCTCGCAATGAGTGTGCAAAGGTTTGTTTTATGTAATTTCTTTTTTTTCAAATTTACTACAGCTTCAATTGGTCAACATTCAATTTCCTACTGGGATTTAGATCGATTTATTTTTCATCCTATATATGCAGGAAGATCTGTACTACCCCCATCCAATGATACAAGATATACTATGGACCACACTTCACAAATTTGTTGAGCCCATTCTAATGCACTGGCCTGGTAACAAATTAAGAGAGAAGGCTCTTAACAATGCTATCCAACATATCCATTATGAAGACGAGAGCACTCATTACATTTGCCTTGCTCCTGTTAACAAGGTCTCCATTCTTTTTTTCTTTTGTTATTCTTATTTAATATAGGGGCGTAGCCACTTAGGGACAAGGGTAGGCAGTTGCCTACACTGGATTTTTAAGTCCCTGGTATTTAAAATTAAGCATAGACTCGTATGTGGGCTTTTGCCTATCTCATAATTCAATTTTTGTCTACATTGGGATTTTGCTCACCCTTGGATCGAGGACGGAGCTAGACTTTCAAGCTATAGGGTCAAATGTGAATGGGGTCAATCATATAAAATTTCATTAAGCAAATGGGAGTCAATTTCACAATATACATAACATTTTACTCTAAACTCAATAGAAAATCGTGCATAAGTACAAAAAATTGAGAATAAATGGGGGTCACCCCCATTCATTGAATGTCTCTCCACCTCTGCTTGGACCAATTCCTTGCTCCGCCCCTAATTTGGTAGATGGATTAGATGTGTATCGTCCAATACTTGCTTATACTATATATGTGGTTTGGTATTTCATGTAACGTAATTTGGTGTAGGCACTAAATATGCTGTGTTGCTGGATAGAAGATCCGAGCTCGGAGGCATTTAAGCTCCACATCCCAAGAATCTACGATTATCTCTGGATTGCTGAAGATGGAATGAAAATGCAGGGTTACAATGGAAGTCAATTGTGGGACACTGAATTTTCTGTTCAGGCAATCTACGCCACTGGTCTGGTTCAAGAGTATGCACCTACCCTATACAAGGCTCATGAATTCCTAAAACATACTCAGGTATCCATAATATTTGTGCATGCATATTTAAAGTCCGTATCAACTTTTGATGATCTGAAAAAAAAAAAAAAAGGTATCTGTTGTAACCATATTTTTTTTTTATTTTTATATACAAGTTACTTGAGGATCCTCCAGGTGATCTTAGTTCCTGGTATCGTCACATATCTAAAGGTGGATGGCCATTCTCTACAGCAGATCAGGGCTGGACAATTTCTGACTGCACTGCTGAGGGACTAAAGGTAATTGTTTGTGTTTTTTTCAAAAAAATTGAATTCAACATTTTAATGATTATCTGGATTTGCTTTTACCTTGTTCAGGCAGCTTTACTACTGTCAAAGTTACCTCAAAGGATGGTGGGTCCTCCAATTGAAGCAAATAGGCTGTATGACGCTGTCAATGTTATTTTATCTTTGATGGTTTGTGTACTACACTACTACTGAGAAGTCAATTCATGATATTTCAATACTTGCATGATTTATATCTACCTCTGTGCTTGTGCATATTCTCTGAACTGGAAAATTTATTTATTTTATTCCATTTGACGATCCCAGTGACATGAATTAACAATATCTTGTTTTCTTATTGCCTCCTTTTCTTTGTAGAATGACAATGGTGGTTTTGCAACCTTCGAACTCACAAGATCTTATTCGTGGTTGGAGGTGAGAATTGCTGTGTATCCTCTGGTCTTCCTCTCCTGTGCCTTGAGCACCTTAATATGAACTCAAAGAGTTCAGTTTGATAATGTTAGCATGGTTTGGAAACTCAGCCGAATCCGAATTGTGTCAGCTAAGTTGGGCCGCGACAAGCTGATTTTCATTCAATTTACTTGTTCTTGTAATTTCTCATTGGAACCTTGGTTGTTTGACAAAAATCTGTCAGATTATTCACACGTGGTAAACTTAAAACACTAAGGCTCTAATTAGAATAAAATTATAATAGTCCAATTCAATTTAATAGAAATGAAATGAAAGACCTAATTTAGAATTGAATTTTATTTTTAAAAAACTTCAAAAAAGGAAGAAAGAATTCAGTTCCGACCAACAAGAAAAGGCCAAACAATTTCCTTGATATTACAATAATTGCCATTCAAACCTTAGAAAACTGGGATTTGATTGGGAGAACGGATCAATTTTTACTTTTTTTTTTGGGGGAACTTCATCGACAAATTGTGATGCCTTAATTCTGCTATATATTGGAATTAGTTTATTACTGGTGTATAGAAGCTGTTTTGCTTTTCTACTATACTGTAAATATTGTGAGAACTATATTTGAATGATTTTACTACTAAAAAATGCAGATGATTAATCCATCAGAGATATTTGGGGGCATTATGCTAGACTACCCGTAAGAGAAAATAATGTTTAAAACTTTCTAATTGCATTATTTAATCAATATGCAATGAAATTGAGCACGTTTGAATTGGATTAAATGACAGATGTGTAGAAAGCACGTCATGTGCAATACAGGCTCTGAATGCATTTAGAAAGCTCTATCCAAATCACCGTGGGAGAGATATTGATGCCAGCATCAGAAAAGCGGTCAATTATGTCGAATCAGTTCAACAACCAGATGGTTCATGGTTTGAATATTCTAATATAATTTCCATCTAGTTATACTTAAAAGAAGTCTGCTATTGTCACTAAAGTCGTAGAAAGATATATTACTGCATTGTGTCTCTCCTCGATTTCATAATATTGTCATGTTTGTTTGTTTGTTTAACAGGTACGGTTCATGGGGAGTTTGTTTTACATATGCAATATGGTTTGGAGTTGCAGGATTAATAGCAGCTGGAAAGACGTATGAAAACAATGCGTCTTTAAGAAAAGCCTGTGCTTTCTTGCTTTCTAAGGAATTGCCTTCGGGTGGTTGGGGTGAGAGCTATTTATCGTGCCAAGATAAGGTACTTGTGCATAAATTGCCACAAAATTATTTAGATATTGGATCAGTATGTTTGGTATCCTACCCCTTTATATGTAGTAAGAATTAGCAAGTACAATATAATTAATAACATGTGAGAATGGAACTAAGGAAAGTATTGATTAGATATGGTTTGATTGTTTGTGATGGAGAAAGGTTTATACAAATCTGGAAGGGAACAGGGCTCACGCAGTAAACACCGGATGGGCTATGTTAGCTCTTATTGATGCTGGCCAGGTATTTTTTTTTTTTTTTTTTTGCTGGTTGAAGTAATACAGCTTTCATAATTTCTTTATTAATTTTAGGGGCATTCTAAATGCACATGTTTTTATGCCGCCATGCCATAGCTACTTAAGAATGAGTAATGCAAAGTTGTTTATGTTACAAACTATAATTGTTAATCTTGACATATCTGGTGCGACCTTATTAGCACACCTCATTCATTCCAAAAAATTACTATAGTATCAACTCATTGTTAGCGCTTGTTGGTTAGGCTGATAAAGACCCAAGGCCATTGCACAAGGCAGCCAAAGTTTTGATTAACTTACAAATGGAAAATGGCGAGTTTCCTCAGCAAGTATGTGCCTCTCTGTTCTCCTAGTTTAATACCAATAATAAAAATAGTTTAATTTGTTTTATTATAGTGCTGATATGATCTTACAGTTAGGCACTTCCCCTTTGTATATTTGTGAATTGTAGGAGATAATGGGGGCGTTCAGCCAAAACTGCATGATTAGCTACTCGCAATATCGCAACATATTTCCAATATGGGCTCTTGGTGAATACCGCTGTCGTGTGTTACCTGCATGCCCATAAAAGAATTTGGTAGTTTGGTATCTGTTTTATTTTATCCTAGTTTCTCAACAAGTTTTTGTCTGAGAAGCACTGCCAGAAGAAATTATATATATGTGTGCAATAAGGCGATCGAATTTTAGGACCTTGTTATTATTTTTCCTTTATGAGTGTGGCGTTCTCCATTCAGGATTGGGAAGGTTTGCTAGATACCGCTTGTTCTTGATTTAATTGCTGTGTTTCAAACTGAATATTATTGAAGATGTGTAATAAAATGTCTTGGCTTTTTAGTACAATTGTTGTTGGCGTCGGGTTTTTCTTTTTTTTTAGAATAAGTCTGGTACCAAATACTCAAAAGGATGATGGAGCATAGCTCATTGCATGCCGTGGGGTTATGCGGTTATATAATTTCCAAATCATCTTTTTGAGCTTAGAGATGACAGGATTTGGGACTGAGTCCGATTCTCTGCATCACTTCTCCGTTTGAGTTTGAATTTGGGACCGTCCAATTAAAATGGGCTATGGGCTGGAGGGGAATCTGGCCTTCAATAAAGTGTGAGAAGATGGCCTGTATCATACACATTTGATCGCTTATTTCTAGGGAAATCAAATCAGCCCAAGGGTAGCCCGTCAAGAACATCATTATTAGAATCACAACCTTGCAGTTATGATGTTATTAGTTATCTTATCTGTGACATACAAATTGATCCGTCCGATTCGAATGGGACGCACGCACAAGATAAAATATACAAAATCTTTGATATTTATGCGAGAATGCGGGATTAAAACGAACAGTTCAGAATGCGTGTCATAGTATAACAGGATTGCAGTTATGAAAATATATGTAAATTCTACAACTGTAATCTATAGGGGTGAAAACGGTGTCGATAATATACGATCTCCATTGAAAAAACGAATTAATTTTGTATAGAGTCAAGTCGTCAAAAAATATTCAAAAAATGAATGCATTAAAATATAACTTATAAACCTTCTACTTTTGATCGCTTGACTTTATTATACTAAATTCATTATAAAATTTAAAATTTTCGCATGTAGACACATTACTCGTAAGATGATTAGTTTCAACGATTTGAATTCGTCGCTTGAAGTCAATCCGATAGATTTTAGAATTAGGTTCACAAAGGGACTTGATAACACCCAAGTTCTACTCTTGAGTTATTATAAAACAAATGGACATTGTTTTACTTGAACAAAACAAAACTTTGAAATCCGAAAGTTTTGTTAAAATTAATAATTAAAACCCGGCCGGCATATATAAAATTTTAATCTATTAATATATATAAGTTCATTTTGGAATTCCATATTTCTTTACATTTTTAAATTTAATACAAATAGTCTAGTATGCATAAAGTGTGATGAAGAATTTATATAGCAAGCAGAAATGTCAGAATAACCGTATCAAACGATCACACCTCATTTTAAGCCGGTCGAAGTATATATACCTCCAACTGTGTTGTGTGATCGTCATATTCTAATTGATCTGTATTGTCAATATATTTAATTATGCAAAGGATTTTTTTATTATGATATGTGAATAGAATTGCAAACAATGCCGTACTGTATGCTGGTACAGACTAGTACCTAGGGTTCAGGACAATGAATTAAGCCATAGTACCAACTAGTACCAACTGATATCAGTGGGAAAATATTTGTCAACATTATTAAGTTAATCTACTGACAATAAATCTCGACAATTTACTAAATGTTTTCAGACTTACTCTTTTGATAAACTGTATCAAAATATACACCACCTAAACAATTATAAATTTATACTTTGATTTGAAAATTTTATAGAATAATATTTTTTTCAAGCCATCAATTCCACTAGAAACTAAAATCAAGTATTAGTGATAACAACAGAACTGCCATCAATTTCAAGAGAAACTAAAATTAAGTATCAGCGGTATGTAACAACAGAACTACTACAACCAAGTTTACCAGTCGTAAACAAGAGAACAACCAACATAGAAAACAAAGATGTTAAAAAACTCAGTAACCTGACCTAAGAACTCATGCCCTTCCTCTGTGCACCACCTCTGTTTATAGTATACTATGATTTAATTGCAATCAAACAGGGCTTGCACTTTGCAAACAAACTGTAACCATTATGTATATCTTAGCTACTAACTATTAAAATGAACTACCATAGTTAGAATTCCTTGCTTGTCTTGTTTCCTTAGTTCAAAAAGACAAAGATCTCCTTGTTTCAGTCCATTTATGCGTACAAATTGGCGCCAACCTTTTTTTATGCATCCATTCTTTTTATTCATCAAGTAGTAGTTTGCAGTAACAGACTTTCTCTTATCTAAATCGGCAGGTAACAGAGTAATCTTCTTCTTCTTTTTGTTTTCAACAAGTTTGTACGCAAAACCAACTGGTAAGTTTCAACAAGATATGATTTCTTTCTTAACTTCGCGGTGGGGTGCAGCAAGTTCTCTAATCGAACTGTCGTTCGATTTCTCTGACTCCGTCTCTATCTCCGTCTTTTTTGCAAAGAAAGGAGCAGCTTTTTGGCAACCACTTGGATCAAAGATTGCCACTTTAAAAGAGGAGTTATTGTTGTATGTAAATACTAAAATATCATTTTTATCTATTTGATTAGCGGTTACAAAGTCTTTCCATCCGAATCGTAGTGCGAATTTACTGTTAAAGCTGATCATTTTCACATGCCAAGTAACTCCGCTCGGACCTACAAGTTCAACATTTTCTCGGGTGGATCCTTTGAACATTTTTGCAAACTTCTTTGGAACTTTCTGCAACATGCAATGCAAGAAGATAAAAACTTCTTTGTCATTCATTATATGCATTTTTAATTTTGTTATAATTAATAGTGGGTAAATGCCACCGATTTCATTCAGAAATCAACAAAAAGTGTTTATGGTACCAATACTAACAGCAGTTTGTTGGTCAAAACAAAAATTACCAAAAAACGAACTGCAGACTGAAAGAAAACTATTTAGAGGAAGGGAATTGGATTTTGTCCAAAGGGCTTTGGACAGAATCTCATCCAAAGCCAGACCTTACCGTTTGATTTGCTTTAAAATTCGTGTCCAACATATTTAAAACTTAATAACTCTGAATAGCTCCATAAATCTAAACTATCTGTGTAAATTTTAACACATATCGGATGGTTTACAATTGACTTTAGAAGTTTTGTCCAAAGCCTTTGGACAAAAACTCCACCCTTAGAGGAAGGCCTCTTTCTTTGTCAGTAATATAAAAACACCGTCATTGTATGCATTTAAGTAGGAAGAAGTAAAACTTAGAGGGCCTGAAGTAAAGCATTGAAACGAGACAGTAGAATGAAGTTTTAAGGATATGTATTAATTACTTGCCATTGTATGCATTAAGGAAGCATCCATCTCCACATAAAAGTTATTCATTCTTCAATCGATGTTGCCTGCCCCTTTCATGATCTCTTCCCCTGGCTGATGGCTCTCTTCTCCTCCAAATATCCAAATCTCGCTCTACATATACATGGAAAGAGAAACAGAAGAAAGTTTGATTAATTATTCATTTTAATATTTCCATCGTTTCAACTTGCGCATTTACTCTCTACGGTCAAATCAAGAGTTGACAGGTCTCCACTGGTTTACTTTTATGTTTTCTTCCTCTGATAACCTTCGTGTAATGAGTTGGGTTCCGTAACTATTTGGGAGAATTTCATGTATCCCCTCAAAACCTTTAATATTACGTATTTCCTCCTCAAAATTTTGTAATATCATATTTACCCTTCAAAATATTAAAAATTAACATATTTACCCAAATACAATTAAATAATAAAATTTAACACTTAAAATTTAATAAACAATATTTATTAATCAAATATGACTATTATACCCCTCCCTATCTCTCTCTGACTTCTCCAATTCTTGGCGCCAAAACAAACACTCCAAGGTTTTCAAGAATCGCTAAATCGCTCTACGGCTGCCATAATTTTCTTCTCCACTCGCAAAAATTTCTTCACCAAAGAGAACTTGGCGCCTCACCCTTCTCTCATATGGCATCATCGCCCCAATCACCGTTTGTTCCGAGCCTCTCCGATATGGCATCGGATTTGAATCGCCCCTCTTTGGGTGCTCCGCACAGCGTCCGTTCCATGGACTTGGTTGTCAGTGATCCCTCGAGACCTAGATGGGAGAACATGCATGTTCTCCTGCTGTCGAGCAAGTACTTAAATTTAGATTTTCAGTGATTTGGATGATATCAGCAATATTTTTACATTCGAGTAATTTCTCTTTACTTGAAGGCATCTAAACTTTTGACTAAAAAAAATAAAAAATAAAAATTATTGGCGATTGTCATAAGCCATAGATTTTCAGCGATTTGGATGATATCACCGAACCTGTTATGATCTTAAAAAAATAAAAATAAATTATTGGCGATTGTCTAAACTGATTTGAAACCGTCTTATAAAGAGACTTCTATAGTTAATTTGTAGTGTTACAATTTTAAAGGAGATTTACCCTATGGTGTTTCTCTAATAAAGGAGATTTAGAACAGAAATGGACAAATGTTATACTGTAATTCCTCACAAATAAACAAACAATGCGGCAGAGCAAAAGATACGAATCTTATAATTACACAAATTTTAAAACTGTTCACTAGACATCAGTGAACAATATTATCAACAAGTGCAGACACACAAACATCAAAATTTTAAGGAGATGTTATTGGGGGGGGGGGGGGGGGGGGGGGGAGGGGGGGAACCAGAAAAATAAACCAAATTTGGGCCTTCAAAATGTTCATAAATGCATTTACACTTTACACTACTGTTTCAACATGACAAAGTCACTGGAGCCCAAAATATATAATGTGTTAAATCAACCATATCAGAAAAAAAAATCCAGAGTGATAAACCCATGCATGGCTGGGAGCCGAAACATAATTCCCTATTGAGGTAACAGAATATTTCTGTTTAGATCCACACTTACCCATCAAAATCCGCACAAATAAATCCTGTAATATGAATTCGGGGGGAATTCATATGACCTAATGTAACTCAAATTTTAAGCTTAGATCCAGACCGTCTGATTTGCTTTGGCACGAAACTTGATTAACAAATACTTAATTTGCATGAAACTTGATTTACAAATCTCTCCCTCTTCTCCTATCCAGAATTCAGATCGAGTGCAATACCTAACCGTGTAGAATCAGATCTGAGTCGTCCATTTTACTATGGCACAAATCTCAAAGAATACCTCCTACATTCCAAAGAATCTGCATCCTCTGCATTAACATACAGTTTGAGTTAATTTCTGGACCGTGCAATCGGAATTCGGACCAATCCGGCCCACGCCTACAACACACAGGGCCCTTTAATATTAGTGCGGATTTAAATCAGACAATCCAGATTTTAAATAAAAATTTGAGTTAACTCAGAGGATACGAATTACATTCCAAATAGGCTCCGAACAACAGCTGGTACTCATTCTTCCATCTATCCAACAACATTATATATTGGGCTACAACAGTGACATGGAATTTGAGATATTCTTTTACCACAACTTTTCATCATCAAGCCAGTAATTTAGAATAAAATAGTAATAAACATTTAGTAAAGGCAACAGACACAGTGTAGCATCGAGCCATCAACCCAACAAGGCAACAACAATGCAAAAGTAAAAGCTAGAAATAAGAGGTCAAGCAACAGCAACATTTGAAGATCAAAGAAGGATCATTATTATGCCTCAGTGGCAGCAATATTATAGAGAAATCATCACAGTGCAATCTGATAATTCATGCATTTTGGCATCCTGAGGATCAAACCCTCAAACTTAGCGAACAGGGAAATGAAACGTAGTCAAGCAAAACAAAAAGAAATTCAAGAAAAAGTTTGCAGTTACAAAAATCAGCAGGCAATAAAAGATGTAGTATAAAATGCATTGTGAAGACCCTCAGTAAGTATAATAACTTGTCTTTCAACACACTGTTCTCTGGGGCCCATAAAAAATGTACATGTCTCACATGCAAGGAATTCATATCACCTAACATATCTCAAATTTTGAGTTTGTATCTTAAAGCTCATATGACTCAATTATCCGACAGTTGTTCATTTTGTATATGTATTTGTGGATAATCTGCTTGTAGAAAATAATTAGGATTAAGGGACCAAATAATAGCATCAGATTTAATTCATCATATGCTATTATAGGAATAAAAGGAGCAACTAAACTTAGAAAATAAAGTTACTCAACTTTTTTCCTTTTTTAGAAAATATAGGCTACAGTACAACAATAGGCAACCGTTAGAATTCTAACGTCCCTTTTTTCTCTTTGCTATATAAGCAACACTGTACAATCAGAATATACACAGATTTTATTTCATCAGTTTTTTATCTTCCGCAATTACTCTGAAAATCAACACTGCTTCGTATCGGTATGCGGTTAAGGCAGATTTGGTTTTAAATTTTGACAACCATTTACTATCTGTATTCGTATTCATATCCGCTCATTGAAAAGCGGATACGAATTTGGTATTAGCATTATCCGATCCGAATTCGCTCCGTTTACACCCGTACTACACATGCAACAGGCAGCAACAAATATTCTGTTACCTCAGAGGATATGGGCTCAGCTTCTACAGCCTTTATGGCAGCAGATGTGCGCTCCGACTTGTGTTGTTTCTCTCCACAAACACGCGCGCATGAACACGTGCACACGCAGGCGGTGGAGGAGGAGGAGATGAGAGTAGAGGTGTCAATGATACCCTTTTAGCCAGTTACCCAACCCATACCATATTTCGTAAACCCTTAACCCAAAACCCTAAAACCAAAATTCATGTACATTTTTATCGGGCTTCAACAGAGAACATCATTTTCAGAACTCCATTCTTATAATTATTAATCATCATTAGGCCTTCTCACAACAAATAAAAAGCATATTTAAACAAAAACAAACACTAAAAAAAGAAAATTCACTACGTTGTAGATGATGTATCAACAAGAAAGAAAAAGGAAAATTTATCATGGGAAGATCAAATAGCAAATTCAAAACCGGCTTGCTGAAATCGAATGAAGAAAACATATAAAGAATCAAAGAGATTCCCAATTAGACCAAGTCTTCATCCATTGTTGGAAATTCAAAAAGGAGTACAGATTTCCCTGTCTACATTCTCCTCATCACTTGCATGACCTTTATCAAACAAAATCCCTTGAATTTTATAGACATAATTTGTAAATTCACAAGACCACAAAAGAAAAACTTCAGTTTTTACTAAAATTTTCCTAGATAATAAGCTAGTATACGCCAACAAAAAATTTGTTATAGAAAAACTATTAGGAGATGGTGTACAACAAAGTAGAATACAAGAGATGGAGATTTCATGTTCATTAAGGAAAGAAACAGAATTATAGTAAGATATCTAATACCTGAGACCGCGGCGGAGGAGAGCACCTATGGTTGGGGGTTTCTCTGCGCCAGTGGATGCGGTCTACGGAGATCCCAATCAAAGAAATGGAGATAGAGGCTCAAGTAGTTTGGGCCTTGCGGCCTGTCTAAGCCTAACTCGCCCCAGCCTATTAAATCAATAAGAACCACAAAACCTTAATTAAATCAATAAGAACCAAATAATTATAATGAGGAAGAAGAGGATGACGACAATAATAATAAGAGCTACTTTAGTAGAAAATAGAGGTAATATTTCTTTGCTTAATTAAATGTATCAACCCATGGCCTCCTAAAGAGGAAAATCTAGTGTAAAGCAAAAAAAAAGGCTATGCAAAGAAGCTCCAGGTTCACTTCTCATCTCATTCAAAGTCCACGTCTCCTTGGTACCCGACTCAGGTAACGCTGGACAGCTTTTTAGGAAGCTGGTAAGCTTTGAAATTCCGGATAGAGAGTTCGGATGCCATCCACCGATGAGAGGATTGTGCGGATCATATAGCACATTCAGATTGTACCACAGTGTTAGAAGAGCAAGTGAGCAATACAAAATAGCTTTTGTGATAATGCTTTTGAAAATCAGTTTTTCAGAATTTTTTATTATTTTTTTATCATATCAAAACAGTGATTTTCAAAAATTCAAAAAGTTAGTAAAAATTTCCAAACAAATGTAAAATTTGGTCTCCAAGCACATTTTAATATGGAGAAAATTTTCAGCACTTTAGATTGACTGTTTGGACTTTTAAATCGTAAAAATAACTTGCTTGAACTTAGGTCGACATCCAAACGTTTTGATGCTAGCCGGACTATATATATTCCATAAAGTGACGTACCTAATTCATTTATTGTGCAAAATTGTTGTCATCCATTTATCAACAAACTTCAACATAAGAAAAGATTTTTGACTTAAAGACTCAACCATGAACCCACATTCAGTGATCATCAAGCTCATCCAGCTTAAAAGTGCTCTCAGGTCAATCTGCACAGTAAGCATGTTAAAGTTAACAACTTTTGATACTTTGATAACATATTGTTATTCTTCTAGATCTGAAATAGAGTAATCCGGAATTTCAACATATAATTTAACAAAATAAAAATTAAGCACAAAAATGTCAAGTCCAGTACCTTTAACCAATAATAAATCCTATTGCAGACCTTCCCATTAACCCGACTGGTTCAATCTAACAGGGTTTAGTTAAGTCAGGTCAACAGTTTCTTAAACAGGTGAGATGCTATTGCAGTTTTTAAACCACAAAACACATATTCCCTATTGAGGGGACCTTCCGATCAAAAGCCAACCGAATATTAAAGGAGCCTTGTGATATGAATTCGAGGAAATTCATATCACATAAGATAACTCAAATTTTGAGGTTAGATCCAGACTGTCTGATCTGCTGTGGCACGAAACTTGATTTACAAATACTTAATTTGCATGCAACTTGATTTACAAATCTCTCTCTTCCTCCTATCCAGAATTCAGATCCAGTGCAATACCTGACAGTACAATGAGATCTGAGTTGTCCATTTTAATATGGAATGAATCTCAAAGCATACCCACCTACATTCCAAATAGGCTCCGAACAGCAGCTGATACTCAGTCTTCCATCCATCAATCCAACAACATTATATATTGGGCTACAACAGTGACATGGAATTTGAGATATTCTTTTACCACAACTTTCATCATCAAGCCCGTAATTTAGAATAAAATAATAACAAACATTTAGAAAAGGCATCAGATGCAGTGCAGCATCGAGCCATCAACCCAACAAGGCAACAACAATGCAAAAGCAAAAGCTAGAAATAAGCAGTCAAGCAATAGCAGCTTTTGAAGATCAAAGAAGGAACTTATTGTGCCGGAAGCAATAATATATAGAGAAATCATCACAATGCAATCTGATAATTTGTAAATTTTGGCATCCCGAGGGTCAAATTTAGCAACAGGGAAATGAAACGTAGTCAAGCAAAACAGAAAAGAAATTCAAGGGAAAGTGTGCAGCTACAAAAATCAGCAGGTAATAAAACATGAAGTATAAAATGCATTGTGAAGACCCTCAGTAAGTATCATAACTTGTCTTTCAACACACTGTTCTCTGGGGCCCATATAAAAATGTACATGTCTCACATGCAACTAGGGGTGCACAAAAAGCTCACGACTCGAAACTCAGTTCGGAATCAATTCGGATTCAACTCACTAATAACTCGAGTTAAAACTGACTCGAGTCAAAACTGACTCGAGTTTATTGACTCGGTTGATTTATGAGTCGATTCCAAATTACTCCTAACTCGGTTCGGAATCAACTCGGTTTGACTTACATCAAATTGTAATATATATATTTCTAATTTTTACATTTGGTACAGTTTTTTTTTTTTTTTATTGATACATTTGGTATAGAAGAAGTATAGAAGAAAGAGGAAGAGAAGTAGAGAAGAGAACTGTGTATTTTTAATTATGTATTGGCTATTATATTTTGTATTGTCTTTAATTGTGTATTAATTGTGTATTATTTTGGTAAACTATGTAATATATCTTTTGTTATAATTAAATTAGATTGTCTCACTGTGTACTATATTATGAGTCACGAGTCGACTCACTTCGACTCGAGTTACTCGCGAGTTGATTCCAAATTAGAGTTTCTGACTCGGAACTGGATTAGCGATTCGGACTCAACTCGGCTCATGAGTTCGCGAGTTGAATCCAAGTTGTCCTCGATTCGGACTCAACTCGGCTCATGAGCAGCCCTACATGCAACAACTCATATCACCTAAGATATCTCAATTTTGGAGTTTGGATCCGGACCGTTTGGACTACACATGCAACAAGCAGCAAGAAATATTCGTTACCTCAGAGGATATGGACTCAGCTTCTACAGCTAGGGGTGCAAACATATCGGATACAGATCGGATAGTGGTAAAACCATATCAGTATCCCTTTTTATTTTTCGTATAAGGATATGGATCAGACATTAAACAGATATGGATACATATCGGATATTAAATGGATACAAATACGGATCGGATATTAAACAAATACAAATACAGATATAATTCACATCTGGGATATGTGTGCTTGTATTGTTTCTCTCCACACACACACGCATGCACACACAAGCCGCGGCAGTGGCGGAGGAGGAGAGTAGGGGTGTCAATGATACCCTTTTAACTGTTTACCTGACCCATACCGTACTCCATAAACCATTAACCCAAAACCCTAAAGCCATTCATGTACATTCTTATCGGGATTTAACAGAGAAGATCATTTTCATTTTCAGATCTCCATTCTTATACTAATCAAACATCATTAGGTCTTCCTCACAATAAATACAATGCATATTCAAACAAAAACAAACACCAAAAAGAGCGAATTCACTACGTTGTAGATGCTGTATCAACGAGAGAAAAAAAAAAAGGAAAGTTATCATGGGAAGATCAAATAGCAAATTCAAAATCGGCTTTGCTGAAATCGATTGAAGAAAACAGATAAACCATCAAAGAAATTCCCAATTAGACCAAGTCTATAACCCTTTTTGGAAATTCAAAAGGGAGTACAGTTTTCCCTGTCTACATTCTCGTCATCACTTGTATGACCTTCATCAAACAAAATCCCTTCAATTTTATCCACGTAATTAGTAAATTCACAAGACCACAAAAGAGCATAAAACTATTAGGCGATGGTGTACAACAAAATAGAACACAAGATTGGAAATTCATGTTCATTAAGGAAAGAAAGAGAATCATAGTAAAGAAGAGATCTAATACCTGAGACAGTGACGAGGGAGAGAGCGAGGGTTTCACGGCGCCAGCGGATGTGTTCTGCGGAGATCCCGATCAAAGAAATGGAGAGAGAGAGAGAGAGAGGCTCTTTGGGCCTTACGGCCTGTCTAAGCCTAACTCGCCCTGGTTAATAATAACAATTTATTTTAGGAGGGTTCAAAATTTTAGGTGCTTTTAAGTTCATTAATTTTTTTTTTTGTGAACTAAAATGTATGAGATTGACTTTAAATGATGAATTCGAACTATTAAAATTCATCTACGTTACAGATGCGTATACATACAAAAATTTTAAACTTTCGAATTAATTTAGTATAAAGTCAAGCAGTCAAAATTAGAAGGTTTATAAAAAATTTTGAACTTTTTTTTTACCATTTGACTCTACACAAAATTAATTTGAAATTTAAAATTTTCACATATAGATACATCACTCGTAAGGTAGACGGATTTCAACAGTTCGGATTAACCATTTAAAGTCAATATGATAGATTTTAGAGTTGAGTTCACAAAGGAGCTTGGTGAACTTAAGAACACCTGTTCAAATACCTTATATTTTGTAGCCAGAATTGAAGGTAATTGAAGAAGAATTATCTTTTCTTTTCTCACGACACAATTTGGAGAGCATGAGAATTCCCTCCCCAATTCCCATTTGAGGCTTCCTGAGGGTACCTGATCAGAGCCTAAATCTGAAAAAAAAAAAAAAAAAAAATGAAACAGATAAATAGACAAGAGAAGGATACCAATGTGCCAAGTGATGTATAAAATACTTTTGATTTAAAATACACAGAGATAAGAAGAGTTAACACATACCGATGCACACAAATATCCAGACATGGACGCTCCTCGCTTAAAATGTTTTTAATTTTACTTTAATTGAATGTCTATCTATATAGACTTCTCTCCGAATTTCCTTGTTTAAAAGACTCGTTGTGGGATTAAAGTTCCGGTCTTGTCCGGTACAATTAATAACAAAGTTTCTGGAACCTGATTTTTCATTATTTTGATTTCGGTGGTCACGCTGAAGTTCTCATCAATTATTGTTGCTCGTGGACCCATATTTGAAAATATACATTTTCCATAGTAGAAATTAATATTTTCTTTTCACCTTTATATTTTCATATTTACAAAATTGTAATCCATTGTTTTTCCATTTTGTGTTTAAAAATAATACAAGATCAACAGTCAGACCGAGAGGGAAGTGTGGTGTGCTTGTACCATTTTTTAATTGTTGGTATTAGCCATCTATACTGGGTATTTTTCTCTTTTAAAGTCAATTATTTCTACACTGGTTCATGATCCCTATGGTTTCAATTTCTATAACAAACATATTAATGTACATATCTTCCCAGCTCACATTCCTTGTAAAGGGGGTGTAGCAGAAGAACACACAATGAGAGTAATTAAGAGATGAGATAGAGGAAGTACACCAAAAGGGAGAGGCTCTCTCTTGAACTTATTGTCGAACACCTTATGCGCACGTGTAAAGAAGCGCATAAGCAGGCTCCATATGTTATTGGTGAACAGTGAACGGTGATTTGGTGATAATGCTAGTGGTAAGTGAACGTGAGGTTGCTGCCGCTCCGAAAGGTAACCGAGCGACTTGGGTGCACCAGGGGATGCACGTGCACAGCTCCATCTAACTCGGACATGGCCTTCACAGTAGCTCTTGGAGCCTAACAACGCCGGTAATTGAAGGTGGCGGTGCGTGCAAGCAGTGGGGTTATACAACTTTGGGTTTATACATTGTCAAGCATTTCATCGAACACCATAACCGCGTGACTGGAGTGGATCTATCTGGTGGGGTCAGACCTCCAGTCAGCTTGAATGAACAATACAAAGGTGTTTGGCAGAGGTGAACAGGCCTAGCTATCTCAGGCCCGTAGGCTATATAACCTGATGTCTTCAATCCTGTCCTGATCATATAATATAGAGGTTAGAGGTATAACTTCTTTTATTAAAATTATGCTGTACTGTGCTGTGCTGTTATGTCATTATAAATTACTTTTATTTATTTAGTTGGATAAATGAAAGTATAACAAAAGTAATAACATGTATGTTGTATTAAAAGAGAAAGGAGTAGGTCCGATGTCCATCGGACCTACTTTTAGGTTCAACGAGCATGATGACCGTCCGATCTAATTTAAGATTTGTGCACACGAAAATTGAAACAGATATGCACGAAGTTTAAAGCGCTCTGTATGAATCTTAAAGCAAATCGAAGGTGATTACACTTATCGAACCAGAGTAGGTCCGATGCCCATCGGACCTACTCTCAAGTGGTATTAAAAAGTTGTGAAAAGTTAAAAGAAATGTAGGACTGGGATTCTGAGTTGTGACTTGTGAGGTACCTCTGTATGATCTGCGTCATTACTTTTTCATTAAGATCCGTGCAAAAAATTATAATACTGTCTTATTTTAAAATTTAGAGTTCTTCATTACCAGATATTTCTTTCCAGAACTACAACCGAAAACATCATAGTTCATAGTATAAATGCTAATGTTTGTTGACTACAAGTCTCATGTCATTATTCTGTACGCACTGATCAATTCTTCTAGTGTGTATCCCTTGGGTACCGATCAATTCGGTACCTATTTCGTGCTAGACTCATATCTCATTCTACCCGGTCAGGTATTGCACTGGATTTGAATTCTTCTTCCAGTGGCCCATAAAAAACCGAAATTTTTTAGTTGACACCCCCAAAAATTAAATTAAATGAATACCACATGTTTGGCCTTATTTCCAATCCTACCATCCTCGCTAACCCAGTTCGCTCACCAAATTGGCCGGTGCGCGGACTGGGTTGGCGCACCCAGGTGTTATGCCTATTAAATTACCACCAAAGGTAACTGTGCTCATTTCAGTAGACGCAAAGCAGCAGGCAGCCAAAGAGCATTCTCGCAAAGACCAAAGAGTAAGTTTTTTTCACTCTAGTCCTTTATATTTTTTAAATTATTTAATTATTTTTTTAATTGTTTGTAAATTTATTAAATGTTAGGTTTGTTCCGTAATTCAGGTAACTATGATTGGAATTGCTTGTTATTTTGGTGGTGAAGTATTACAAGGGTCCAATGGTGCTTATTACAGTATCCAACCCCATAAAATGTTCAATATCGGCCCGGATTTAGATTTCAGAGGTATAACTAGGGAAGTGTACCAAGAACTTAGTATTGACCCAAATTATTACGAACTGGTACCGCAAGGATCAATATTGGCCAAGGCAACCAAACATGTTTCCAACAGCTCCCTGAACTAGACGATAACAGTTGGGGGTTGTATACCCAAATGACATTGAATTTGACAACACCTTTCAAGTTCCTAGAGTTATATGTGGTTGCCAACCCCAAACAGAACCCTAGACAGTACCAAAGTCGGGGCATTGATCATTCAGTGATGGGTCCTACTCTGGCCCTAACTTTTGCGGGTACTAGTCGGTCCCCATCCAGGAGGCTGGTCTTAGTCGGTCTCCATCCATGGGGGTTGGTCCTAGTCGAGGCCGATCTCGGGTTACATCCTCCAGCTCTAGCCAGGACTGATCTGAAATCTCAGAACCACGTTATTATACTGACAATACAGACGAGGATCCTGAAAAACGGGAGGCAGAGGAAAATTAGGATGCTAGTGACGACGGTGGGCAGACAATAAATTATAGTGACAAGGAAGACACCCGTCCCGTGCTGGGTATGCGAAAGTGGCTGATATCGGGTCGTGGAGAGAGACACCCATTTCCAGCTTTTCATGACACTTCGGGGTTTCAAGAGGCTGACATTTTTTTTGCGGGTTCAGAGGTTTGTTTTTGAACTTATATGAATTTTTTATTTCTTTGAAAATTTAATAATTTAAATTTTTTTAATTTTCAATTAGGTTAGAGAAAGATCAGAAATTTTTGAGGGGATGACGTACAACGACAATGATCAAATGAAAGAAAAAATCCACCACTGGCACATAAAGAAAAATATCAAGATCAAACAGACACACAGCGACACAAGAAGGATGAGGTATAAGTGCCAGAGCGACAAGTGCAAGTGGGGGTTGGTTACGAGGGTCACAGGCTTTGGTAATGCTTGGGCCATCACGAAGAATGAGGTAAAGCACACTTGCCACGCAGATACATCCAGGTTAGATCATGCGCAGTTGACGTCCTCTATGGTCG
Source organism: Carex myosuroides (assembly GCA_028015225.1). Classification (NCBI taxonomy): domain Eukaryota; kingdom Viridiplantae; phylum Streptophyta; class Magnoliopsida; order Poales; family Cyperaceae; genus Carex; species Carex myosuroides. The sequence continues at coordinate 17,116,428 of CM051474.1, read as the reverse complement.
CCAACTGTATAAAACTGTCTTTGGAAAAAAATGCTGATATTAGTATCAGAGCTATCAGTGACCTGGTTGTTGAAAGGTACGAGGGCATCGTCCTAAAATACAACAAATTGTGGCGTGGTAGAGAGCGATTGCTCGGGCATTTGGTAGTTGGGAGGAGTCTTACGGGCTTATTGTCCCTTTGTTGGAGGCAATCAAAAGGGCAAATCCGGGAACTGTGTATGAAGTTGTTTCAAAGCCTTCAGAAAAGGCAGGGTACCGGTATTTCATGAGGTTGGCATGGGCATAGGGACCGTGTATAGAAGCAGTAGGTCACCTCAAACCCGTCATCAGTATCGATGCTTGTTTCTTGTCAGATAGATACAAGGGCAAGTTGTTGATTATCACCGGATATGATGCGGAGAACCAGTTAATCCCAATAGCATTTGGATTGGTAGAGAGCGAGGAGTTTAAGAATTGGGGGTGGTTTATGAAGTGGGTGCGGGAGTTTGTAATTGGTCTGAATAGGTTCATGTGTGTAGTCTCTGACCGGCACAAGAGCATAAAAAAGGTGTTCATACAAGATGATCTGGGTTGGTCAGAGGAGAACAGGGAGTGTGCCCACCGGTACTGCTCTCAACACGTGTTTGAGAATTTTGGAAAACACAGTCAGGATAAAGTTGCTTCTAAATTCTTCAAGATGATGGTTAAAAAGAAGAAACGAAGAAGATTACATGATGGCTTTGATGCAATCAGAAGGCGAAATCCTGATTGGTTGACATACTTGGATACATGTGGCAAGTATAATGAAAATGACGAGGAAGAACCAGCTAAGCCATGGAAGGTTTATCAAGCTATGGACAACGGGAGTCGTTGGGCCATAATGACCAGCAATGGTTCCGAATCGCTGAACAATGTCGTCAAAACTTCTCGCAGGTTTGTTATTCACAATTTTCATAGTTTACAATTAATGAAATATTTTAGGTTATCTTTATTTTAATTGTAAATTGTAATTCTCGTAGGTTATCGGTTGCTGTAATTATTGAGGAGACGTTTTACAAGTGTGTCACATGGTTCGTTGAAAGAAGAGAGAAAGCCGTGCAATGCCAACAAAAGGGTCAACTTTTCTCCACTTGTACACACTTGAAGCTGAACAAGCACATCCAGAAGACTAGCAAAATGAGCGCGGTTGCATTCAATAGATCCGGGGAATTTATGGTGACATCACATTGTGAGAAAATCTCATTTGACATAGAGGCAGGCAAATGGGTGTACACGTCCCAAGACTGTAGGTACAAGGTCGTTGTGAAGTACGACCATGAGGTGGAATGCTCTTGCCAAAAGCCTCAGCTCACCAGAATACCATGTGTTCATGTGATGTCAGTGTGTCGTATAAGGTACGAATGTGTGTTAAAATTTCATAATAATCCACGATGATGAAACTTACAAATGTGTTAAAAATGTAGGAACTACGATCCAAATGTCTTTGTAAATTACTATTATAACATTCAAACGCTTATCGACACATAGAGTGGAGAATTCCACGTGTATGACAATCAAGGTGATTGGCCGGCGCACGAAGGACCGATCTTAATGCCAGAGCACCAGTTAGTGAAGTTGGGTCGGAGAAGACACAACCGGGTTCCAATGTGGATGGACATACTGGAAGGAAGAAAAAATGGTCACCAGACCAACAGAGCTACCCTCGAAAGGAATGCGAGAAGGAGAAGGGATGCTAGGAACCGTACTCAATAATATAATGGTTAGGACTTTCTGGTTATGTATTAAGGTTAGGGTTTTCGGTTATGTATTATCGTTAGGGCTTTCGGTTTTGTATTAAGATTAGGACTTTCGGTAATATTTTATGTATTGTGTGTTATGTTTTAATGTATTATGACTGCAGAATATGTATATTGTGTGTTTTGTGTTATGTTTTATGTATTATGTATTATGTTTTAATGTAGAGGAGGGTTCAAATGCCTCCATTTTTCATGCCTCCACCATGCCTCCATTTTTAAAAACTTTAATAACTCAAAATTTAAAACTTAAAAGTCAAAATAAAACCGTTGGATATGATCTACATCATTTTATCTATGTGCTCATAAAAAATTATCACATTTTGATTTTGTTTTTATGTGAATCAATAAGTTGAAAAATCAACGTCTAGAAATTATCCACATTAATATGTTTTTTTACAAGCTCTTGATGACAACCAAAACAAAACTGAAATGTCATAATTTTTTACACGTGCATAGATAAAATGATTTAGATCATATCCAACGGTTTTATTTTGATTTTTAAGTTTTAAATTTTGAGTTATTAAAGTTTTTAAAAATGGAGGCATGGTGGAGGCATTTGAACCCTCCTCTTTAATGTATTATGTATTGCGAAATATGAGATCTAAAATATACAACAGAATAACTAATATCAAAATAATATCTAAATAACATACGAACTAATATCAAAATAATATCCAAATAGCATCAGAACTACACCATGTAAGAGGCTTGAGCACCAAAATCTCGACGGATAGGCCTTATGGCGAGAAGAGGTGGGTGCGCCAACCCAGTTAGCGCACCAGGTGCGCCAACTCAGTTCGCACACCGGCCAATTTGGTGGGCGAACTGAGTTAGCGAGAGTGGTAGGATTGAAAATCAGGCCCCAGGAGTGGTATTTATTTAATTTTATTTTTGGGGGTGTCAACTAAAAAAATTTCGGCATAAAAAACACACACCAAACTGTCTAGAGTCCCATTTGCTGCTCTAAAATAAGGTCATTGTCCCATTTATTGCAGCACCATTTGTCTCACCAGGCAAGTCAGTCATAGTAATTTGATTTGGTACTTCCATTTCTAGTGTTTGATTTCTCAAGAGGAAACGATAAGCTATATGTTTGATGAGGTACTTCCATAGACCTGTGTGGTTTTTTTTTTCCTTTCTATCCATTTAATTTAAAGAAAACAGTATATACCACACAGAACACACAAGCCCAAAACATAATCAAACATTTCCAAAAAAAGCCAAGATAAAAATAAGATATCACCCCAAAACCAAATTAAGAGCACGATAAGAAAAAAATTACATAGAAACCCACATTGGTTCAAAAAAAATATACAAAGGGCTGAAATACATCAAGCAGGAGAAGGCCTAAAAGCAGGAGCTTTTCCAAAGTTGCCACTACTCTGAAATCTTGGCACTGTCAAGAGGTTTCCACTATCGGACATGTAAAAGTAGTTGTGATTGATTCTTGTTACCAGGTCGGCTAAGTGCGGGAAATGGCCCACATTCAGTTTGAATGACAGTATCTGTGCAGTTTTACAAAAATAAATCAACCATAAGTCTTTTAACTAGTCAAATTATATAAGGTGTAGATGTGTAGTTATTAAAAATTTAATGAGAACTTGGTGACCTATTAAACAAAAGGTTTCAAAATGTTTGTCTTGGGTTTTAAGTTTTTAACTGGTCAACAAAAGCTTTATATAAATTACTCGCAATTGCAAAAAAAAAAAAAAAAAACGGTATAGCAAGCATACCCTCAGAAGGAAGGCCACGCAATCGTCGAATTGCTTCTCAATTCGATTTATTTCAGCCTCACACCTAGCCTTAATGGCTGCACTCGTTCCACCCGTGCGAAGAGATTGTTTTAAATTGTAAAACTCGAGTGCTAACCCAAGAATTGTCTTCACTCTACTTGCTATTAAAGCCCACTGTACATTACAAAAATATCAGAGAAACAAGAAAATAAACACTCATGAAGTACAAAGTGGAGTAAATAAATTATAATTACACAGCGGCCAAAATTTTAACACTTGACACTTGACAAAGTACATCTTCATTTTAACAAATCATGACCCAAGCCCATTTACAGCTAAAAGAGTAATTAGGCCTCATCCAACCTATGTGAATGGAATCTCCACAATAGCTTCTCAACCCAAAAGAAACCTTCATTGGTGCTTGCAAGGTAGTCAACAGTTAATTCTAAGTTGAAGGAGATATTTTATCAATAATCACTGTACACTTCGAGAATTTTAGTGAATATAATTTTATTGAATAAAAAAACTTGTTCAACAAAGAGCGAAACAAACCAGCTTATCAGAAGCGACAAAGCATTGGCGCTGAATTGAGGAAAGGTAGGTCTCATGAACTTCTATTACTTCATCAAGGGACCCTGCCAATTCCATGCCACTACAAAGCTCGGTCCATGCACTATGGTAGACCTGTTTCACAAATAAAATAATACACAAATATTGAGGGTTGTGCTTCTAGCTTCAATCAAACTAATATAGAAATTTGGCTCAAATTGCCAGATCCATAATTAGCATTACAGCTGGTAAAGGTAACATTGTTATCATACAAGAACCAAATGCTCTCTATTTGCAACCTGATTAACAAAATAATATTTTGCAAATATCATCCAACATTTTAGGAAAACAACATTTCTAAGGTATTTCCAAATATCACCTGTTAACAATTTTCTCTTAACTGTCGAGTTCCTTTTCTCAAGCAAAACTGAACCCAAAAAAATAAATAAAGGCCACAGGATTTGGATGTTGTGTCTCAAGTTCTATATTAATTATTTATGAAGATAGTTCTGTGGCTCAAGCTATCACTCTGCCATTGTTTCCTCATTTGTACCCTAGATGTAAGGGTTGAGATTTGCAAATAATCCAAATAGGTGGAATAAATCGACAAAATAATCCAGAAATGGCACAATTGTAATTAGTCTATACTTACTCTCTCCATTACATATTGGTGGAATGAATCGACAAAATGCAGGAGCTTCTGTTCTATTAACAAATGTTTCTTGTAATTTTGTGGACTGCTCCTGTCCTGCTAAAAAGAAAAGACAAGGTCAACTGAAAACTATAATAACACCCTTGCAAAAAATAATTTCATGTCTCCCCTTGCAGAAAGCGATATCAGGCCTTCACAAAATACCAGATATGTCAGAAAAACATCAAAAGCCCGGTTCATATCCCATTTACCATAAGGAGCTGAAAGAAGACCATTTTACCCAACAACAAAGGGTAATTTTATAAATCAAATTACAATGAAGGATATACAAAGTTTAGTACTGCAGTTTATCAATTAGAAAACATGGAAACATACCTTCCATCTCCATTTGCGAGTTTTGTCAAGAAGGAATTTTGCACGCTTCACCTTTAGTAAGAATCCCATTACCTAAAATGCAACCAAATTCAATAAAAAAAATAGAAAGCAAAGAAAAAGAACAATATAGAACAAACTCTTAAGCAGTCTTATTCAAAACTAGTTGTACCTGATTATACTTCTTAAGTGCTTCCACATTTGCAATGAGATCAAGAGGCCAAGAAACCTATAACCGAAACATATCTTCAGATCCTTGATGCAGAAAGAAAATAAAAGGAACTTTTCATTATGATTTATTTTCTCCTTTTCCTTTTTTTACGAGGGAGTTTGGAGAACCAATAACCTAGTTTGTATTAGCCAAAAAAGAACCATGCATCTCATATTTGAAACAAGGGATTGATAAGCTAATTCACTTTAGCCATTTATACTGCATACTATGACCACAAACAACAATTTTCTAACTCCTGCTTTCTTGTTTATCTTGGTATCTTATCTAGGACTCTGAACTTCATTGGCAAGAGGCAAAGCAATGGTATTCAGTAAAGATGCCTCAATTCATTTACTGAAAATATAATACTGCAAAGAGATATAATTTTGTTGATACGCTCTTTGCCCTGAACAATGGCCGTCTTTTGAAAATACTCAAAGTTACAGCTGCAACAAAAATAAATAAATTATTTGAAAAAAAAATTGAAGGCATACCTTATAAGAGAAACATAGCTTGTCAAGGGAATCAATACCAAGGTTATGGCTCCCAAAATTTGGTTGAGTGGATTCCTTCTTGATTTCAGCGGTCACATCTTCTTTTGAAACTGAAACAGCCAGAGAATCAGGCGCACTCAAAAGTGTCCTATCAGCAGAATTTCTAATGGACTCCTGCAAAACATTATTGTACCAAGAATTTAACAAGTTCAGAACAAAAAAAATATACAAGGATGCCAGCAAAGAACTGTTATATAAGAAGATATCATTTTCCTTGTTCAAAGCCATACCTGCAGAATGGAGTTTAACTCAAAGTCATCATCCCATGAATATCCCTTATCGAGCTTATTAAAAATTACTACCAAAAACTGCTGAAGCAAGTCACCTAAAAAGACAATAAAGTGAGAGGCCAATAAGAAGTAAATAAATATGCTCAATCTTATTTGTCCTCCATACCTGAGCCTAACAAAAATATAGAGCGTAATATAAATAGTTCATCCATCAATCGCCACTCCCCCATAAGCTTATGAAGTATACTTTTACCAACGTAATCCACCTACACAAGGCATGTATAGCAATTAAGACCTTTCAAAAGTTTATGATCCATGGTTTATAGTCTAGGGCTTGGGTTAGTAACTATCAGTGCAAAATAGGTCAAATCACCGTAGCTTTTGCTTATTTTGCTTGATTTATCAAGGTATTCTGATTAATGTAGGGCACATTAAGGCTCTTATTTGGAGTTTGTTAAACCCCAAATTGAGGCCTGCTTACTGGTACCAGGTACATGATCCTTCATAGCAAGATCTTTGAGAGATTTTTGTTAATAAAAGAAAAAAAAAAACATATCAGCCGCCCAAACTATCTGACCTGTCTTTTTATATACAAACTGAGGCATTCTTGAATAATAATTGCAGGGTCAAGCGACTCCTTGAGTTTCATGCTTTGAATAAATTTAAGAACTCTAGAGGAGAGCGTGCTATCTTTTTGGAAAGGTAACATCTCTGACAAAGGCTTATCTTCCTAAATCAAAGAAAAAGAAAAAAAAAATGCTCTTCGTTAATTACAATCATAAAATTAATGACTTGTATGGACTTTCTCGTAACTTTTTGTTACAGCAACCCTTTGTAACAATTAAACCAAATACCCAAATACCATACAGGACTTGTATGGTAGGTAGAATACAAGACTGATCTGAACTTCTGAACCAGTTTTCTCCAAATGAGCAACTAGCCCACATTTTATTTTCACCCATTCATGTCTCAAACTACTTATTTCTCCAAATAGGCATCAAAATATAATAAAGCCCCAGTTACCCTTTAATTATGTTAGACAAAAATATTAATCAATCAATTTTGCCTCAAGTTACCATCAGTCATGAAACTTACCATTAGAGGCCCAGAAAAAAAGAGTAAATAGACATAGGTTATGGTATATCACAGTACAAATAGCATTTACCTGCTAACACTTGTAAACGCATTAACAGGTATAGTAAAATATGATTAATTAGAATTTACCGGGAAGGAAGGGAGAATAGTTGGGAAGGGGCATAGACTCTCCACAGCCGTTTTATCATCATCTATATTGCGCCTCTCTATTTCACCAAATGGAAACCCAAACCGATAGTCAGTTCCTTCTATACTACCGATGTCATCAAGATGCATGCCACCAAATACTGCCTTGCGAAGTATATTATCATTTAATGGAGGCAAATGGAAGCTCCCCGAGATATTCAGTTGTCCCCAAGACGATTTGTTCTTTTGTAACATTTCTCCACACACAGTTACAGCTGGGTTACAGGCAAGAAACGAATCCAAGCCAGATCCAACTGAGCAGTTTTTATTCCTCCCTTCTATTGCATCAGACAAGAAATTCAGCCATGCTTTATTGTTCCCTTCTTTGTTATCCATTTTAATACTCGGATTATCATTTGAGTACTTAACTAAATTCTCAAAAATATGGTCTCGGTCATTTGATAGTCCAACCAGAGAAATCAAAAAAACCTCAGTGAGGGTTAATATCCCCATTGCCCGTGCACTTTTTGACTTTTTATCTTGACTGTCACATGCTATACCAGATTTACTGATACAGGATGTGACAAAATTTTCGTCTCGGGCATGATGAACTAGCTGTAAAGATTTCCCAGCAGACATGATGGCCTTGGACATAGTAGCAAGAAACTGGGGGCAAGTTGTGTCTGACAATGCGGACCCCACCTGAGAGATGGCGCTCCTTGGTTTTGATCTAAAGAGATAGCTTGTTTCCCAAAATGATGGCTGGTCAATGGAAACTGAGCTATTGCCGTAGAAGAACATCTGCACAAAATTGAATTTTCAATCTGATATATTAATAATTTATTATTCCAGCTCCTTTCCATAAGAAAACTTCCAAGACTGCCCTTAAGATATATCAAATATTATTTATACCCCTGCAAATGAAAAATATTACCTACATCCCTGGATAAATTTCCCACTACACCCATTTCACAAATTGGCCAGGTAACTTTTATTTTTCCTGCATAGCCACTGATTGTTTATTTTTCTCTAGATCTTCTCATTCTGCCTCTCTTCCAGAACTAAATGAACATTTCTCCATTTTTATCCAACCCACTTCTCCATTACGTCACCTCTTTCTTTCCCTAATTAATTTTTCAATATTACCGTTATTTCTCCACTCCTCCCCCCTTCGCCCTTCCCACCAATTGAAAGAGAAGAAAAAGAAGCGCTTGTTAATTAGAGAAGTGGAATGAAGAGGAGAAAGAAATTGAGCAACATAGGGAGGAACTTCGTTAATGTTTTAGAAGAATAATGGACCCAACCTAATATGGACATAATGAAATTCAATGGCCCCTGGGGGACACAAAAGTCGAGTGACCATTTTCTGATGCAGGAATAATTTAGCAACCTCTGGGTAGACTTACAACACATCCCTCCACTCCAAATTATCAAACCATACAAAAATTATCCTTTATGTATTTGGAAGGAAAAAATGAGGATGAGAGGTTGTTTAGGCATCTTTAGAAGTAAAATGACAAAGGAGGTTTACAGGGGATCCATATTTTATAGATATACATGTCATTCAAGTTATAACGCATACACAAACAATAAAAATTTATAACCTATGTTAATGATGATCAACACATTATGGATGCATAAGAAGCACCTATTCTTTACTTTCTTTTGGAAGATTTAATCACTTAATATGCTTTGGCTGCACAGAGATCTCACTACTTTTTAATATTTACAAAAATAGCAGGAATTACCTCTTCAAATGGGTCATCAAGAATCCCATCATAAAGCCAAGAATCAAGGCCCCGAAGATAAGGTAATAAGGTGCCGACAAATAAAAATAGCAACATTTGGTAGAGATCCCCCTGGCACATGAATGAAGAAATTTATATATCATTAGTTGGGTAGAAGAAATTAAAAATAAAATAAATAAACAAGGTATCTTTTGACAACCTCGCCACCTTGCACAAGACAGACGTCGCTCAGCTTGTTGAATAGATGATTTAAAATATGAACTACCACCTCAGAAGATAGTATATTTATTGTGGTTGTATCAGAATAAAAAAATACACCCGGTACTGCTTCATATACAATTTGACATAGATGCTCAGCTCCAGCACAGAGGCTGAAAAAAAATAGAGATACAATTATTGCTTGCATAATAATAACATATTGGAAAATTAATTGGCTGCCTGTGGCATCTGTGAATGCCAATACTATAGACCTCCAGTACCAGTGTCACTAATAACAGACTTGTAATAAGAATTGTGAACAGGTAAACACCTTCAAACTCAAACTAAACACAAAAGTTTTTTTCATGATACACAATTTGTTGTATAGAACCCTACAATTCTTATGGACACTTGCATTTTTGTCAATAACAGCTAAACCCAAAATAACTTTCAAGTCAGCAAAAATTGACCAAACTGCCTCAACTTTCTAATAATAAACCGAACATACTCAGAACAAGATTATATAAACATCAAACCACTTTTAATGCCAGAATTACTTTGATTTTACTTTTAGTTCAATTTGTGCTCATAGCAATAGGAGATCACTGAAGTTAGGAACAAAATGCCAAAATTGTCTATATTTAATGCAATATGATTCAAATGCTAACCGAAACTAGTAATTAGTGCTACATGTGAATGGAGAAAATTTTGACGCCCTAATTACGAATACAAAAAAGTGCTAGTCCTTATTTGCAATTCCACGAGATACTGACTACTGAGTGTTATTATAATGTTTTCAAGGGGAAAAAAACAAAATCAACTAGCACAGACTGACAAATTATGTTGTAAGTAGAATCAACACTACAAACATGGATGACTGGTACAGCAATGATATTTTAAATAAAAACATAATAATAAAACGAATAACCTTGAAAGAGAATTAATTAGCCCTAAAAGTGTGGTAGTTTTTCCACTATCTGGCTTGAACAATAATTCTTCCTCCTTGAGAGCACCATCTCTTAACCTCTTTCCTCATAAACAAATACCAAAAATCGCAATCAGCATCAACACTTCATTATCAAAATCATTGCAAAGTGAGATTCAGTGAACAAACAGTATACCTTAAGCCATGAATTAACTGAATTAGTAAATGCACATAATGTTGGGTATCTCTGACCAATATATTTGACTTTTTCAATAAATATTTCAACTCTTTTCAAGCATGTACTGGCGAGTAAGAAAGGATTTAGTAGCCGCTTGAGAGTAGTTTGTGATAAATGAGATGCATAGATCCCTTGCTTTGCATGAAAACACAGTAACTCCTCATCCCAGTAAAACAAATAGCTGGGAAAGCCTTGAAGCATTTGAACAATACCTTTAACCTGAGAAAAAAATATTAGATAAAACATCATGCAACTTCTTCAAATAAACATTATGCATCAACATTCACAGAAAATCTATGATTTGTGGTACTTGCAAAATGGGGGAAAAAGCTAAAAATGACTTGAGCACTATCTGAGCTTTGACAAAGTATACAATAATAAAGGAATTCTCAGTTTCACAAACTAACTAGGAGTTTAATTAGCTTAGTCTCAAAATTTGAACCAACAAGAATCACAACTCTGACAATTCCATCCAAGCCTAAAATTCCAAGTTACTCTATTTTAATTCAATCTATTATTTGTCATCTCACTTCTCTAATAATATATCCTTGAACCATTAAGAAAAAGAAAAAAAAATGATGTTAAGCAATGATCTTGTCAATGTTGATGAGAAGAACCAGGATCCAAGAAAATTTAATTCACGGGGAAAATGGAATATTTTGTTGGATTGTTCCTTGTCTGTAAATAAAATGGTTTCTTTGCAAATAGCAACTACTAATAGCACCAGGAGAACTGATCATGCTCTTTTTGCAAAATATGATGAAATATGTAGCCAAATATTAACTATGAAATCGAGAAAATCAAATAAATTTACCAGGTCATCTTCATCTGTCTTGAGACTTGAAAGAGGTGTTGAATTTGGAAGACCATTTGAAATGCTTAAGTTAAGCTTTGTTATAAAGCTGTTGCCAACTTCAAATTTGTGTACCTCTGTTAGAGAGAGAAGGAGAACATCAAATCATGATTGCAGTACAACGAAATTAGATATTATATTTAATTGTGTTTCCATCAAGAGTATCAACAGTAACACTGGTCTCTGCTGCATTCACTGATGGGTAACTAAAGCAATCAAATTGGAGTGTTGTTACATAAGGCACCAATCGTTAACAGCAATTACTGATCCCATCCAGCATACCTCATTTTTGTACAAAACACACAGTATTAATCAGATATTTACATCTAGCAAGACCAAGCCTTACTCCTGATGGTGTAGAACTGTACATATGTAGAGTTAGATATTGACAATTTGCTGCTATGTCTGAAAAGATGTTTCACTTTGGTCCGGATTTACAATCAATATTGAGTTGAATTTGTAGTTCGCAATCAAAATATTTCTTCTCTCTCACTGGCGTTCAAAATGTCTGCGTTCTTAATCAAAGTATTGTAGAATAAAATCGAAGGTCCTGTTCATGCGTTCTTAATTTGAGCATGAAATTAGTGGATTAACTGAAGCTAAGAAAGAGCGTACCTTGTACTACAGGATAAGTCATTTCCAAATCCAGAAAAGAAGCGCGTCTCAACAAAAGCAGTAACTTCACCTTGGCATCTCAAAAGAAGGGGAAGTTGACGGGAAGGAAGAGAGGGGAGGAGAGGGAAGCGAAAAAAGAGAAGCTTAGATCTTGCGCCGCAGTGTTGGCTTGCGAGGAAGAGGTGAAGCGAGGGAAAGAAAGGGAGGGAGGTGGCAATTTTTTTGCTCGAGATTTGGCAGAGTGCGAAGAAGGCGAGTGAGTGAGACGGAGTCTGGATCCTCTCAAGTAAATCAACTTTTGTGTTTAGATCAGGGCCGTCCGATGTGGAATGGAAGGCCCTTTAATTCGTGCCAAAGCAGATCTAACGGTCAGGATCTAAACTCAAAACTTGAGTTACTTAAGGTGATATGAATTCATGCTTTGTGAAAAAAAATATATATTTGAATATTTTGGACAACCAAAAACAATAACTCAAAACCCGACATTTTTATTATATCCCAAGTTAATTACAAATTAATAATTATACTCAGAATTCCTGGTTTTTCAAAAATGTCCAAACCGACCACAACATGGCCGGTTTTCTCTTTCCCAAAAAGCCAGCCATTTTGTGGCCAGTTTCCTAATTTTTTTTTTTACCCGTAATTAACTCTATAAATATCATTTTTTCTCTCTCCTCCACACAATTCACTCATCTCATCTGTTTTTTCTCTCTTCTTATTTAAGGTAATTTTTTTTATTTAATTTAGGATTTAGTGTTTAGGGTTTAGGGTAATTTGTTGCGATTAGTATAATTAGCATAGTTGACCATATTTTAAGGTATTTTGGTCTTTTTTTTAACATAATTAGGCTATTTAAGCTTAATTTAGCTGAATTTAGCATAATTAGGAAAGTAGACCATTTGAGCATATTTTACCGAAATTAGGCTATTGTAGCATATTTTAAGTTATTTTAACCGCAATTAGACAAGTTTAGCATAATTAAGCCTATTTTGACCCTTTTTAGCATATTTTACCGAAATTAGGGTATTGTAGCCTATTGTAGCATATTTTAGGTTATTTTAACCGCAATTGGCCTATTTTAGCATGTTTAAGCAGAATTAAGCCTATTTTGGCCCTTTTTAACATATTTTACCGAAATTAGGATATTGTAGCCTACTGTAGCATGTTTTAGGTTATTTTAACCGCAATTGGCCTATTTTAGCATGTTTAAGCATAATTAAGCCTATTTTGGCCCTTTTTAGAATATTTTACTGAAATTAGGGTATTGTAGCCTATTGTAGCATATGTTAGCTGTTTTAACCGCAATTGGCTTATTTTAGGTTATTTTTTACATCAGGATGCATAGAGCACGGTCTACAGCTCTTCCAGTAGTTAATGAGCCGATTAGTACTAGCAGCACCGAGCATATCAGTCCTGTCCTGTTGATGCCCCACGACGATCACCGAGTCTTATTGGCTTCTCGTGAGATACGTATTTTCTTTTAGGTTTTCTTTTAATTTTGTTGAGTTTAAATTTTGTTATGGTAACACCATGTGGATTACTTTTTTCAACGCAGGACACGTTTCTTTTAGATGAGAAGTTGCGGTGCGTTCACATGTGGTACTGTCAAACCCAAACCAGGATTTCCGGATTAGAGTGTGATCAGTCCCCGCCTCGTGTCAATTAATCAAAATGACACGCAAGGCTAAACAAATATAAACAATAATGCACAGCGGAAAAATGTGAGCAAGAACAATAATCCCCGCCTCGGGCTAGTCTCTCCAGGATGTCTTTGAGTTGGAGGCATTCCGCGGTGGAATGCCCATTGAATCCGTGGTACTCACATTTTTTTTTGTTTTGGAGTTATCTTGTACCGTAAAAATGCCTTCAGGCAATGGCGGAGGGAGGTCGAACATGCCCTCTATGATGTTGTACATCTCGTGCCTTTTCTTGGTGAGAGGTGCGTATCTCACGAAGTGTTGCCGGTATCCCTCAGTGCCAGCTTTGTGTTCTTGCTCGGTCGGTCGGTTGGGTTGGTTTCTTCGAGGTTCTCTTTGGTTGTGAAACCTATCCTGAGATGGCTGTTTGTTAGTTGGGTGACGGGGAGATCGAGATCTAGGCCTCGTGGGGCTCCCGTTGTCATCCTCGGCACGGATGTAACCCTCCGCAAAGGTCACAAACTCTCTCAGAGTGGTCATCTTCTTCATGTGGGCTTCGTAACGCAAGGTTCCCGGACCTCCTTTACGGAGCCCTTTCTTGATGGCGGCTAAGGCGAATTCTTCATTGAGGTTCTGAATTCGTCGAGATGCCTGTATGAAACGGTTAACGAACGCACCCGTTCTTTCGCGCTGTCCCTGGACAATATCTAGGAGCATCTCGCACGTGGCTGGCGGCGGTTTGATAATCATGTACATCTCCAAGAATAATTTTGCGAAGTCCTCGAATTTGTTAATGGACCTCCGAGGTAGTGTCATGTACCAGTCCCATGCTTCTCCAGTTAAGCAAGTGGTGAAGACACGGCACATGATGGCATCGGTGGCTCCAAGGAGGCGGAGTCGTTCAAGAAATCCGTACACAAAGTTGTGCGGATTCTGTGTGTCACCGCTACCCCGAAAGCTTGGAAGGGTTGTCGGATACTTGAAATCCGTCATGGATTGTCGGTAGATGTCTCTGGACAGGGGGCCATCCTCAATTCCCATGGGCCGAGAGTAGGTGCCTGTCTTCTGGGATTCGAGTTCGGCTAGTTTGGCTGCAAGTCTAGTTTGGATCAGCTCTTCAACTTGAGCCATGTTGATACTTCGGGTTGGGGTAGGTGATCGCCGATTCCTTCGCCGATACTTCGGGTCGGGGTGGGCTTCGTTCGCGTTCTCTACGGGAGCGAGATTGTTCTCTGCGGGATGGTCTGGGCCCTCTGCCGCGATTAGCTGATTATCGCTCATCGTTGTGGTGAACCTCGGGACCTCTGGGGTGTGGCAGTCTTTCGGGATCAGGTTCCCTGTTCTCGTCCTGCCCTTCCGATTGGGATGTACCCCTGTGGCAGTCTTCCTTCATCGGGATGTACCCCTGTTGGCAGAGCATTCTGGCCTCTGCGTTCGGATTGGAACTGTTGTTCTGATGGGGTAGGTGTATCTGTCTGACTACCAGTTCGGACCTGCACAAATTCTCTGTCCAGATTTCTTGGCGGAACATTTGCTGGTCGGCTGTGGACACGGTTTGCGGACAAAGGTTGTGGTATAGGTGCAGTGGGCGGCATGGTCCGGTGTGTAGGTCGCGGCGGTGCTTGCTGAGAACACGGTATTGGACCTGTCATGGGATACATCCCGTGGGCGCCTCCCGGGCCCCATTGCCCAAAGGGTGTGACATAGGGATACTGGGGAGCCGTTGGGGTGTAAGGTGTGTAGGCGGTCGCGCCGTAGTGATACAACGGCGTGTGTTGAGGATAGTACGGTATGTAGGGTATCTGGTATGTACAAGTTACAGGGTTGTGCTCGGTGTAGAACGGTCTAGTTGCGTTCCCTTCGGTGAACGAAGGTCGATGGGCGATGTCGGGACCTGTGTGGCGAGACTGCGCAGGTTGGGGGGCCAGGGGGTCGTATCACCGAGCTGCTTGGCCTTGCCCCAAGAGGCTGACTGTGGGAGGTGTTTCCTGTAGGCGGGGTTATCAAAGGAGGTGGTGTGATTGCTACTCCTGGCGGGATCGTTGTCCCCGGCGGGAGCGGGATTGATGTGTTTGGTTGAGCCATCTAATTCTCTGTGTTCGAGCTAGGCGTGGCCCTACGGTGGTTAATACGTCCTATCTCGGGAGATGTGGCCGTATCGAAGTTTTGGGCTGAACTGGATTCGTCCTGCCAAGGAATGGCAGGCCGAGGTGTAGACCGAGTTAGGAACTCGAGGTGGTTTATGAGAGATTCGGACTCTGACCTGTTTGATCTCTCTCCTAGTTAAAAATTGCGTCCCCCTTCTCCTGGGGCTTATTGCCTTATATAGTCCAGTCATAACTGCCATCTCGGGCGTTTATAGGGAACGTGGGCAGTTATGTCGACCATTACTGGGACGTGGGCATTAAGCCAGCCGTTTCTGGGACGTGGCATTATGCTAGCCGTTTCTGCGGCTATCCTGTATGTCGGTTGGCCTGGGCCTATTTTAGGGCTCTGATTTGGGGCCGGCATATTGGGCCCCGGCTTAACGAGCTCTTGGGCTTTTTCATATGACGTCGGGTTGGCCTTGTAAAGGTCCGAATCCCAGTCTTTCATGGCCCAGTTTGGAACAAGTAAAAGGGCCTGTGGAACATGGCCCTATCAAGAAGAATATGAAATTTAAGTCAATTTTGTGTGTTTTGGTGTCCTCTATCTGGTGGTGATGTCCATTTTCCAGTTTGGTCCCTGTATCAGTCCAGATTGTGCCATTTACCAGCAGAGGTCATTTTGGCACTTTTGAGTGCTTTTCTTGTACCAATGGTACACAACTCATGCCTTATTGCTGAGTTCTTGTTTCTGGGGGCATTTGGGGCTGATTTAAAGCATTTTATAACTGAAGGTAGGGGCTGGTCATTACTTTAGACAATTTTCATAGCTTTTTGCTATTTCTTTGGTACCAACAAATGAAAGGAAGCTCCAAAAATCACTCTAAAAATCATTGTTTCAACTTAAAACATTAGAAATCTGTCAAGAACCTGTTTTTATGCAGAAAGGTCCCTGCTTTTTGTTAAAATCATGTTTTGAAAGCTTTTGCATTATTTTTGAAAGGCATATCATTGAGACTTCATTAGGTAAAAGGAGTAAATAACATAGAGCAATATTGGATTGAGTCTATTTACACCTTGAACCCTCTATCTCTCACTATTTGCATATTAATCGATTTAATTTCCTTATATGGTGCAAACTAGTACACATTGATGGATTTTCATATAAGGAAGCTAAATCTTCTTTAATATGCAACATAGGCCTTCATTTAGTAGGATTTGACAAGAGAGCTATCCAGCTCAACCTTTATCAATCCTTTCATTTTTTTTTTCATTCTTTAATTCTTTTAAATAAAAACAATTAAATAGTTTGGGTGTAGATGGAGCTATCCAGCTCAACACATATACCCTCTACTACTTAAATGCTTTATCAAGGAATTAAAGAGGCTTTTTAAAAGAAGAAAAGAAAAAAAATCGAAAAAGAAAAGGGAGAAGGCAGAGAAGGAAAAGAAAGAGGAAAAAAGGTCAAATTTCGATATTTTTATTATTATTCTTATAAAAATCATCAAGAAGGCAAGAAAGATGCACATTATAACATATTTTTATTATATACACATATATATATTTTTTTTGTTTAAAAGAGAAGAAAAGGCAAGAAAAAAGGAATAAAATATTTTTGTTTGATCATCAAGCTACATGTCTCATTTTGTCCATCCTAAGATGAACTAGAGATCATGTTACTTTCACATTCATGATTTAATGAAGGTTTCGAATAAAAAGGAAATGAAAAGAGAAGAGCAAAACCAAGGCAGTAAAGAAAGAAAAGAAGAATTTATCAACTAAAAATCTTTATTTCGATTTCATGAACATATACATCCCTCAGCTCTTAGGAGCTTACATGTTTAGGTATTAAATACCTCTCTAATTTGCTGAAAAATTTAACAAGCTTGAAAGCTTACTCTAGACTATGGATTTGAGGCTTTTTGCATATGAACTTAGTAACAGGGGTTTTTGAGTGGGTTGTGTGTTTCTTGAGTGGTGCTTTTTCCTTCATTTTAGGTGCCTTATATAAGGCAGCAAGGACTTAGGGTTTAGGGCTTTGCTGAAGTGGCATTCATCACGCATATCAAGGATCACCCAATGATCACCCAATGAGGTTTTAACATGTCACTCATCTTTGCTGGGAGCAATTTCAACCTTTGGATTAATATTAAATAGCATACACCACCTAATGCCCCTTGATTGACCGGCCAAGTATGGTATCATTTAATCCCCATGCTTCCTGCATCTCTGGGAGAGAACCTTCTATCTTTGTCTTTATCCATACACTGTATAACATGTGTCCTGGGGACCCATTATCGTATTAACAGCTGTAGAGGCATATACATGCACTGTACCGGCGGCACACCGGGCTTAATATACTATTTTCTTGATTTTTGCGCTATATCTCTCGGGCATACACCTTTAGCATTGCAATATATATCTTAAGGTGTTCCAGGGTATACCATACCTTTTACTGAGCTAATTTAACGTGTTCTACTCAGACCCGAGCTGCACCATGTCATAATCGGGCACAGGCTCAATTTAATGCCTTTCCACTTAAATTAAAATGTCTAGTGGCATCGTAAAGGCCCGAATATCATCCCTTAAAAGTTCTAGAACCCAATTTGCATGGTATCCCGAGTTCTCTACTTCACCCTTCTTTCTTTTTCGGTCAAAATTGAGACTTGAGAGCTAAAATTCATTTGTCAAATTCCAACAGAGAAGAGGGGAAGGGAATTGCCATCGGTTTTAAGTGAGCATTCGGGATAGGTTCTGTCAATTTCACTGAGTTTGAGCTTCGAAATCCCTTCTGAAGGCACGGGTTGAAGGAAGAAGAGAAGAAGAGAAATCTGGTGAGTGGGCCCCACTTGTCATACTCCCTGCTGTGGCAGTTCTCTTTCCTTTATTTTCTTTTCTTTCTTTCGGCTGGGCGCGGCACACTATAAGCCGTGATTAGGTTTATGCATGGTGTATGGTGTGCTGGGAGCACGTAGGCTGAAGAGATCATTCCGCCAAATTTTAAACCCAGCGACTCTATGCGAGCCTTGCATGGTCTCGGCTTATAGTGAGCCGTAAGGCTGCAGGCTTGGTTTATAGGACTTAATATTCATGCACCGCGTTTATCCAACCCCGGGTTCCAGCGAACTTGTAGAGGGGTCACTGACGTGCGGGCCCTTTCTATAGAGTTTTGTTTAAGGTACCCAACTTTGCACCCAGGGTGTTTTGAAAATGGGATTTGTTAAGTGCTACCATGTTTTTCGTACCCCAAATGTTATCTCTGCATTGTTTAATCCTTAAAGAATTAATTACTTCATTATTTTGACCATTGTGCATACCAAAATTCAAGTCTTTGCATGTAGAACATTAGTAAGAATTTCAATGTGCTGTACTCAATTTATTTCGAAGGGTATGAGTACAACTTCAGCATTTTAATTCTCCCATAAATTGCCATTTATCCTGTTGAGTTTAAATATCAACTTTTTAGGGTCAAACAAATGCCCCCCACCTGGGTGAGGTGTGAAGACCTTAGGATTGAACAGCTTAGCCAGGTGCCCCCAGTGTTCCTCTTGAACTTTATGGAATTCTTTCTGAGTTGTTTTTCTTGTCTGAATCTCAGGTATTTAGACTCCATATTTGGCGTTGAGCTCGGAAGCGGGTCTGATCATCTTTTTCGATCACATCTACTTCTAAAAGGTATGTTATCTTTATCTCATCTTGCTAATACTTGCATGGTTGGGGTGAGGGCTGAGTGTGTATCCTTCCGAGCTTGCCTGAGTACTTAATCCCTTGTCTTTATATTAGGGGACCCGGGCAACAACCATACTCTGCAAACACACTCATGGGGAAAACCTGTCTAACCGAGGAGGGATTACAGACAGGGGAACTTTATCTCTGATCTAGTACGGGAACCATGTGGGTAACTTGCAAAATTGAGGGTTTAGAAAAGATGGCCTTCTGGTTGTGGGCATAATCTCGGGTTTTGATCCAGTTTTTTTTTTGTGCTTCTCGGTGGGGTCTTTGGCTAACCAGGGTTGGTTTTGGCTGTATCTCGGGGTCTTTTACGGTCATATTAGGTTGGAACTTGGTTCTGGTTGTAGTTTAGAGTCTATGTAGACTATACTCTAGTTTAAAAGTCATTGCAGACCATGCTTTAGTTTTAAGTCTTTTCGGACCATGCTTTCTTCATAGATTTTAGTTTAGGGTCTTTTCGGACCACTCTTTCTTTATAGGTTTTAGTTTAGGGTCTTTTCGGACCACTCCTTTATGGGTTTTAGTTTAGGGTCTTTTCGGACCACTCCTTTATGGGTTTTAGTTTAGGGTCTTTTCGGACCACTCCTTTACGGGTTTTAGTTTAGGGTCTTTTCGGACCACTCTTTCTTCATGGGTTTTAGTTTAGGGTCTTTTCGGACCACTCTTTCTTTATGGGTTTTAGTTTAGGGTCTTTTCGGACCATGCTTCTTGTACTCATACTTGCAATTGTCTGAAGTTTAGGTTGGCACTACAGTTCAGGGACTGGTTTGACCGTCGTCTTCAGTTATGCCTCGAGATCAAGGTACATGTCTTCTTATCTCTTCTGTATTTACATTTACATGGAGTGTGATGGGGTTTTAGCAAGGTTTTATTTTTTGTTGCAGGGGTTCCATTTACCAGACATGACCCCTTGCCGGTGGGACTTTTTCCTGTAAGAGGAAGGTTTCCTGGTGACCCTATTGATTGGACGCCAGAGACTATTCTGAGAACGTGAGTTACTTATCGAGTTGGACCCGCACTGCAGCAGCTGGATTATCACTCCTTTTTAGGCGATAGCCTCTATCCCACTTCATCGGATCGGACGCCGCATTCTCTACATCTTTTGGGTTTGAGCATGATAGGCACCGGGGCCCTTTCCTGGGTTCCTGGTTGTCTTCCTCCAGGCACCCTCGAGAGGCAGGCAGGTATGGTAGACTGGGTGAGATTTATCTTGCGGAGTGAGCGCACTGCTTTGGAGAGAGTCGGCATTTATCATGCGGTATTCTTATCTCTCTTTGAGTATACTTGGGATCCATCTTTCTTTCAGGCTTTAGCGGAGCGGTGGAGATATGCTTCCAACACGGTTATTTTAGAGGACCGTGAGTTGACCATTTCACCCTTAGAGTTTCATAGGCTGTCTGGTTTACCCATCTTTGGAGACCCATATGATGAGTATTTGCCCAGTGACGAGGCTTTACAGCAGAGGTCACTGGAAGGGGTTTTTGCGCATTCAGCTGCATTGCGTCGTTTATTCGACGTGTACCGCACTCTTTCTTGTGCGGGTGACGTGAGCTTTCCTGTTTGGATTAGGTATTTCACTGATAGGGTTGAGTATCCTCGTCAGTCATTCGCTCGCCCTTCTGATCCCTTTGACACTTAGGAGGCATCGATCTTTTATGATAGCCCCAGCGAGAGGTCATGTCATAGTCGCCGTAGGGATTTAGGGAGAGAGGCTTCTTTGGCGGCTTTCATAGCATGGTGGCTTTGTTATTTTGTTATCCCTAGCCAGCCAGCCGGCATCATCAGGCCTGAGACTTTTGTTATGGCTAGTAGGTTGGCGCGAGGGCAGCTGGTTTCTTTAGCTATTCCTGCACTAGCTAACATCTTCAAGAGCATGAGAGTGATTTCGACATCATGTGACCCCTCTTTTTGCGACGAGGTCGTGCCTTATCACTACTTGTTTGGTTGGGCTCATATGTATTGGGCGGGATTATATTCTCCTGTTATGGATCATAGTTTATGGCATGACTTGCCGATGTTGGCCGAGATAGCTGGAGCGAGGGCCAGCCGTATTTCAGCCCGGCGGGCGCGGGCCTTCTTTTATCATAGCGACAGTTATCTCCGGTT
Source organism: Carex myosuroides (assembly GCA_028015225.1). Lineage (NCBI taxonomy): Eukaryota > Viridiplantae > Streptophyta > Magnoliopsida > Poales > Cyperaceae > Carex > Carex myosuroides. The sequence goes on along the minus strand of CM051474.1, from coordinate 17,094,995 downwards.
GCATAGTGGGAGACAGTTTGCTTGTCATGACGAGCAGTCTGAGGATTTGGTTTTGTTTGACGGAGGGCCAGGTGGAGAGCACCGTAGGAGTTTGAGGTTGGGCTCTGCGGAGGCTGGGTTCTTGGTTAGCCTTCGCCATGGGCTTCTTCCTTTGCGCTTAGGAGACAGGGTGGTCTTGGAGCCCTACATGCCCCACCGCTGTGCGCATCAGTTTGGTTTGGACCAGTGCATTCTTGTTGATGTCCCACTTTCTGATGATATCCATGCTGATTTAGCGGGGGCAGCTAGGTGTTGGATGTCATTCTTTCGTATAGAGACACAGGCGCGTTTTGTCATGCCTCGAGCTTTTAGACTAGTGACCTTCACTATCTTATACGAGCAGTGGTATAGAGACATGGTGCAGGTCTGCCACGTTGAGACTTTTGGTACATGGATGAAGAGGGTTTTGCCTGGACCAGATGATCATGTCGGCCTGAGGACTGTACCTCCCCTCGAGAGGATTCCTGGCATGCGCAGCCGGGACAGTCGTTTCTCTACTCCCAGAGTCACGAGCAGGGCTCCCCCCAGAGTTGGTATGTTTTCTTCATTGAGATTTCTTTTCTGCATATTTTGCTCAATTGCACTAACTTTTATTTGTTTATTTGTTAGCACTGCGCGTGCCGGGGGGTGAGGTGCTGACTTCCTTTGGGATCCCTAGTAGGACTCTTCAGCGTTCTGACCCTCATCTAGAGAAGGTTTCTCGCAAGAGAAAAAGGCGCAAGACTAGCGCTTCTATTCCCACCACTGGGGCAGTTGTTCAGCCAGGTATTACTAGCTTTATCTCTTCTTACTTTATCGTTTTTGGTTTCTTTTTCGTGACCCGTATTTGTCTTTGCAGGGTCAGGTTCAGGTGCTACAGGTTCATCTGATGCTAGGGCAGGAGAGGTTGTTGACTGCCTCCAGGATGTTTCTGCGACTGTGGAGCCTTGCTTGGCTATGGTGCCTTATGGCACTTTCCTTTAGGTCCCATTTTGTAGATTCGTTGTGAGAGTGCGCGCCTTTGAGCCCACTCTTTGTATATGTATTTTGATTTTGATTGATCATGCTTGGATATAGGTATGTTTGGATATACGTATTGTGGTTGATGTTTGCTTTGGTGATTTTCTCTTTCTCCTTCTTTCTCTTTCTCTTTTTGGTGACCGAATTTTATGAATCTCCCTCAACCAGGTTCTAAGTGATTAAGTAAACTCATCCAATTCGGGTTTTCTCTCAAGCCTTCCAAACCTTCTTCAATCGGGTTCTAAACGACTGAATGACCTTGTTTGACTTGGTTTTCTCCTTTATTCTCTTTTTGTCTTTTTCTCCTGAATCCTCCAAATTCCTTCCAACCGGGTTCTAAGCGATTAGATAAAACTTGTTAGAGTCAGGGCTTAATCCTGAATCTTTTGAATCCTCCTAATTGGGTTCTAAGCGATAAGGCACCTTCATTAGACTCAAGCTGTACCTCAAGCCTTCTGCATCCCTCCAATCGGGTTCTAAGCGATCGAACGTCTCCAGTTGGCTTGGGTTTTGTCCACCTTAGACAGCCGTTATATGGCGTACTTTCAATGAACCGTGAGCGTATGGATACCGACTCCTATATCGTCATGGCCCCACATGTATAGTGACCTCAAGGTCATGAAGAACCAGCTCATACGCTTCTTACGGTTCTTTCACATCTTTGCATCGCCTTCTAGCAAGCACCCGTCTTATAAGTCTTGCATAGAACACGGAAACCCAAATATCTTAAGGTCATGGAGAACCAGCTCATATGCTTCTTACGGTCTTCCACATCCTTGCATCGCCTTCTAGCAAGCACCCGTCTTATAAGTCTTGCATAGAACACGGAAACCCCGTTAAGGGTGCTAATTTCTTGGGACTGTCATGAAAGGATAGCTAAAAAGCTGTACATGCCCCTTCGTCTTCCCACATCGTTTTCTTCGCGACTGTCCCTGCTCATACGCCTACATATGGGTTGCACGCAGAATTACGAGACCCCGTTAAGGGTTAGAAATTTCCTGCGACCCCGTTAAGGGCCCGTTTGTAAGAATGAAAGATCGGCTTCATAGGCTCTTCAGACCTCCCATAATCTTACTCTGCTTCTCAACTACTGACTAGCCCATATGCTGTATATATGTCATGTGTAGAATGCAGAAGAAGTCGTTAAACTCCTTAAAAGATCGGCTTCATAGGCTCTTCAGATCTTTCACATCCTTACTCTATTTCTCGGTAACTGACTAGCCCATATGCTGTACTTTCGTCGCACCTCTGAATCTAAAAAGGGTAAATGAGAGATCGGTCCCATATGATCTTGTGACCTCCCATAAATTTATTCTGCTCCTCGGTAACTGACTAGCCCATATGCTGTACTTTCGTCGCACCTCTGAATCCAGAAAGGGTGAATAAGAATTCATGAAAGATCGGTCCCATATGATCTTGTGACCTTTCATAAATTGATTCTGTTCCTTGGTAATTGACTAGCCCGTATGCTGTACTTTTGTCGCACCTTGGATGTAAAAAGGGTAAGTGAGAATTCATGAAAGATCGGTCCCATATGATCTTGTGACCTTTCATAAATTTATTCTGTTCCTCGGTAACTGACCAGCCTGTATGCTGTACTTTTGTCGCACCTTGGATGTAAAAAAGGGTAAGGGGTTGTGAGACTTTGGTAAAGGATCGGCCTTATATGCTCTTGTGATCTTTCACAGCCTCGTTTTGCTTTTTGGCAACTGACTAGCCCATATGCTATGTATGCATCGTGCCAAACGTGAGAACTATTCGAGGGTCAGCCCGTTGGGGCTTGTTTGTAGTCTTTCATAATTCCAATTCACTTCTCGGTAATCGACTAGCCCATATGCTGTATATACGTCGCACCGACTGTGAAAGATGTTTTAGGACTCGCCTGTGGGGCTTGTGTGAAGGAACATTTGCAGTGTTGTGCGGTCCCTCACGGTCTTGTTGTGCATCTCGATAACCGACCCACCTATGCGCTGTTTGGGTTTGAGGTTGGTGGGACACAGGTTTGAGTAAAGTATTATTACAAGTTTCATTTATGGTTGCAATCTGATCGTAGGCCTATTTGTGTGCTGGGCCTTGGCGGGACATGGTTTCAATCAAGAGTCTATCATGGACTCTGGCCTACATAGGGCTTAAATAGGGTTCTTTGGTCTTTGTATGACGGTTTCGAAGCCAAGAGAATTTATTATACGGCTTAGGTTTAGACGTCGCCCATGGGACATATCGAAAGGGCATGCCAAATTATGCTTGGGCTTTAGGGTATTCATTTGTCACCCGTGGGACTTGTGTTGAACGGCTGGCTAATCCTTTTAACTCCAGCTTGAGAAGTCTCCAATTGTTATCGGTGGGACTATTGTAGAGAGGGATGCCAAATTGTGGGCTTTTAATCTTATATAGGATTTCAGTGTTTAGAGCCAAGGGTTCTTGTTCTCGAGCTCTGATTTGCTTATGGCCCGGGGGACAAATCTTAAAGGCGTGTCAAATTGCGGGCTTCGCCTTTTGTGTGGGGCTTTAGTGTGTCTTAGAGCCAAGGGTTCTTATTCTTAGGCTCTAGTTTGGATTGTGGCTTATAGGGCACTGATCTATAGGTCCACTATTTATGGGTGTTGATTTGGCTCAATGTTGGTTTTCGCAGAGGTTGGTTTGGTGAGAACCCGATTATGGTTATTGCTTTTGGGTTCTCGTTTTCTTTTTTTATTTTGGGCCAAGATAATTGTTTTAGTGCTCACGTGGCCTAGGCACAACATCAAAGCCTTATCTTGTTCGGCACAAATATATAAAGCCTGCTCGTCATTTTAGATGACTGGTTAGACGAGCGTACCAGTGTCAATTGTTTAAAGGGCACAATCTTGACAAAACCCATTTTGTGCGTGAGGCTTTCTTTGTGGGCCTTACATCTCTCCACTCTTTCTATATTATGGTGGGACTTAGGTAAATGTATGCACTTATTTGGAGGTAAAATCTTACTCACTCCTCTCGTGCCTTCTTGAATAGCCTATATGGCATCAATCCTTAGGCAAGGGTATCGCGGGAAATGCGAATACCATTATTTTTGAAAACTTTGTTTTAAAAGGGATTTTGTGCCTTCAGAATTTAAATAGTCTAAACGACCGCTTTCTTTAATCTTTTGATTTTTTATTTGAGATATCATCATTAGGCACTCCATTGTTTAAAGGACAATGAAGAAACCTTGTCTCTCCTTTTTTCGAACTGGGAGGAAAAACAAAACCAGTGATAGTTGTTTCAAATGGGCACAACACCAAAGCCTATATTTTGTTTAAAGTACAAAATATAAAACTTGTTTGTCCATATTCAGAACTGGCTGGACAAACTTTGCCAGTGTTAATTGTTTAAGGGTACAAACTTAACAAAACCCATTTCGTGGCGAGAGGCCTTTATGGATTTTGTGGGTAGTTGGGGGACCTCACTTTTCGCTCGAGACAATTTCACTCATGCTGCGGTTTGGTCCTTTTATTCGTAGAGATTTTCGCTTATGTATATTCATTGGGATATTTTATTTATGGATATTGGAATTTAGGTTTTATTGGACTTTTGGGTTTTTATGGAATCTATTTGGAATGTTTTATTTGTGGATATTAGAATTTGGGCTTTATTGGAGCTTTAGATATTTGTGGAGTTTTTTATCTTAAATTTTGGAGACCGTGGAGTAGAGTTTGAGGAGGAGATCTCGTGGGATTCTTATTTCATGCAAACGTACACACAAGCATTTTAGACATAAACGCACCATCATCAAGCAAACATAAACATTGTCCATGAGAAAGGGAAATCAACTCCTAAAAACATTTAACATAAACGGCTTGTTGCCCCCCTGTTAGACATAAAGGCACGGGTTGAAGGAAGAAGAGAAGAAGAGAAATCTGGTGAGTGGGCCCCACTTGTCATACTCCCTGCTGTGGCAGTTCTCTTTCCTTTATTTTCTTTTCTTTCTTTCGGCTGGGCGCGGCACACTATAAGCCGTGATTCGGTTTATGCATGGTGTATGGTGTGCTGGGAGCACGTAGGCTGAAGAGATCATTCCGCCAAATTTTAAACCCAGCGACTCTATGCGAACCTTGCATGGTCTCGGCTTATAGTGAGCCGTAAGGCTGCAGGCTTGGTTTATAGGACTTAATATTTATGCACCGCGTTTATCCAACCCTGGGTTCCAGCGAACTTGTAGAGGGGTCACTGACGTGCGGGCCCTTTCTGTAGAGTTTTGTTTAAGGTACCCAACTTTGCACCCAGGGTGTTTTGAAAATGGGATTTGTTAAGTGCTACCATGTTTTTCGTATCCCAAATGTTATCTCTGCATTGTTTAATCCTTAAAGAATTAATTACTTCATTATTTTGACCATTGTGCACACCAAAATTCAAGTCTTTGCATGTAGAACATTAGTAAGAATTTCAATGTGCTGTACTCAATTTATTTCGAAGGGTATGAGTACAACTTCAGCATTTTAATTCTCCCATAAATTGCCATTTATCCTGTTGAGTTTAAATATCAACTTTTTAGGGTCAAACAGGATCATATGGTAAGGAGCTACCAATTTAATCACATAAATACCTGATGGAGATCAGGGGATTGGACATGACCCAAGAATGAAACATAACATGGATTGTGTTAGTGTCATTAATGTTTCATTTGTGTCTTGAATTCTTTGGTATGAGATGATTACTTTTCCTACATGAGATACATGTATCTGTAGGTGTTGTCCAACGCTGACCGTAGCTGGCAGCTATACAGATAATATCTCAATATGTGTGTCTTGTGCGGAGGAAAAGATATTTATCAAGAATACCAGTGTCCCTCATATTTCATATGTGAGTGATGATATCTTCGGGCCCCTTGATGAAGTAATAAAGTATGCATGCAATTATGATCAATGAGTTTGATCATTATTTACTGAATTACTTGGAATTAAGAAAAGAATAAATTTGCAAGGATGACACTCTCCTGTCTTGGATTTATTCCGATATCATATGACACGTGAATAGACACAAGCAATTAAATATTGCTTTAGGATCGTGATGTTGATTGGTTCATATCATCTTTATCTGTTGAGTAATTATAATGCATATTGCTAGGTGCCGCTTATAATTTATAGAATTAAAAGAAGTTTTGATTCTATTGTCAACACGATATAGATCCTACGAGGTCACACCCAAGAGAGAAAAATGAAACAAATAAAAGTGTCATGGGGATGACTAACTTGATCTTAGAATAAATTTATTACATGTTGGACATGGTATACAAATTTATTTCTCAACAAAATTGAGCAAATACAATTAACCGTAATAATTGTCGGGTGGGCCAAAAGTTGGCATAAATGGCAAAAACGAAAATGGCATAAATAGAAATTGGCCCAAGCCCAAATTAACATTAAATGGAGAAGTCCATTTGATGAAATGGTTTGGAATAAAGTGGGATAAATGTGCATCTAATGGAGAGCTCCATTGGATGGCAAAAGTAAAAGTTACTTTTGTCATGTTTAAATCTAGCCATCCATTGTGGTTGAGATGATTAAAACATACCCTAACTTCACACTATAAACACCCCATCTTTTTCCAAACCCTAGCCACCATTCTAATTTCTCTCTTCTTCCTTCTCTTGTAAGAAAAATGGAAAAACGGTTTTGTAAGAAGGGGTGAAAAAGAGAAGAGTTTTTGCAATTTTGTCTCCACCATTTTTGCTCATGTGTTGAGCTCAACTTCTACACTAAAATTAATAGTTTATTGAAGAGGTAGAATCTAAGGTTAAGTTAGATTCTTGGTTGATTACCTCTAGCAAGGGAAAAACAAGAGTTTCGTTTAATCTCGGGTGGATACTCGTAGAGGCTTCGTGCGTTCGAAGCGGGTGTCATTTCGAGGCCGGCTTGGAGAAGTGAAGGCTCGACAAGGAGGCAACAACCCTACATCTCAAGTCTCTACTTCTTGGTTTAGAGACCAAGATTTGAGGTATAAATATTAAACAAGTTAAAATGCTAAATACGGTTCATCGTTAGTCAAATAAGTAGATCTATGTTGGTTTCTTTGAGTTAAATTTTTGAAATTTGCTCTTGTATGAAACTAATATTTTCTTCAGAAATTATGTTGAATTACAATATATTAAGTTAAATTGCGCAAAATTACATTACATTACGCTAAATTACGCTAAATTACATATGAATAGGGACGCTATCTTCACTGAAAAGGCGAAAAACACTGAAAATTTGAATTTTTATGTTTAAATTATTTGATAGATTACTTCTTTTGAAATATAATTTGCATATTTATGCTAAAATAAGCTAAATTACAGGAAATTATGTTGAATTACACTATATTAAGTTAAATTACACTATATTAAGTAAAATTACACTAAATTACATTACATTACGCTAAAATATGCTAAATGACGCTAAATTACGCTAAATTACATATGAGTAGGGATGATTTCTTCACTGAAAAGGCGAAAAACACTGGAAATTAGAATTTTTTTGTTAAAATTATTTGATATATTACTTCTTTTGATATATAATTAGCTTATTTCTGCTAAAATACGCTAAATTACTTGAAATTATGTTGAATTACACTATTAAGTTAAATTACACTAAATTACATTACATTACATTACGCTAAAATACAGTAAATTACGCTAAATTACATATGAATAGGGACGATATCATCATTGAAAAGGCCAAAAGCACTGAAAAATTGAATTTTTCTGTTAAAATTATTTGATAGATTACTTCTTTTGATATATAATTGGCATATTTATACTAAAATACACTAAATTATTTCAAATTTTTTTTGAATTACACAATATTAAGTTAAATTACACTAAATTACATTACATTACGCTAAAATACGGAAATTACGCTAAATTTCATATGAATGGGGATGATATGTTCACTGAAAAGGCGAAAAATGCTAAAAATTTAAATTTTATTGTTTAAATTATTTGATAGATTACTTCTTTCGATATATAATTAGAATATTCACACTAAAATACGCTAAATTACTTGAAATTATGTTGAATTACACTATATTAAGTTAAATTACACTAAATTATATTACATTACGCTAAAATATGTTAAATTACGCTAAATTACGCTAAATTACACATGAATAGGGACGATATCTTTACTGAAAAGGCGAAAAATACTGAAAATTTGAATTTTTTTTGTTTAAATTATTTGATAGATTACGTCTTTCGATATATAATTAGCATATTCACACTAAAATACGCTAAATTACTTGAAATTATGTTGAATTACAATATATTAAGTTAAATTGCGCTAAATTACATTACATTACGCTAAATTACGCTAAATTACATATGAATAGGGACGCTATCTTCACTGAAAAGGCGAAAAACACTGAAAATTTGAATTTTTATGTTTAAATTATTTGATAGATTACTGCTTTTGAAATATAATTAGCATATTTATGCTAAAATACGCTAAATTACTGGAAATTATGTTGAATTACACTATATTAAGTTAAATTATACTAAAATACATTACATTACGCTGAATTACGCTAAATTATGCTAAATTACTCTAAATTACATATGAATAGGGACGCCACCTTCACTGAAAAGGCGAAAAACACTGGAAATTTCAATTTTTTTGTTAAAATTGTTTGATAGATTACTTCTGTCGATATTTAATTAGCATATTCACACAAAAATATGCTAAATTACTTGAAATTATGTTGAAATACACTCTATTAAGTTAAATTGCACTAAATTACTTGAAATTACGCTAAGATACGGTTAATTACGCTAAATTACGCTAAATTACATATGAATAGGGACGATATCTTCACTGAAAAGGCAAAAAACACTGAAAATTTGAATTTTTTGTTAAAATTATTTAATAGATTACTTTTTTTGATAAATAATTAGCATATTTATACTAAAATAGGCTAAATTACTTGAAATTATGTTGAATTACACTATATTAAGTTAAATTACACTAAATTACATTACATTATGCTACAATACGGTAAATTACGCTAAATTACAAAGGAATAAGGACGATATCTTCACTGACAAAGCGAACAACACTGAAAATTTGAATTTTTTTGTGTAAATTATTTGATAGATTACTTCTTTCGATATACAATTAGCATATTCACACTAAAATACACTAAATTACTGGAAATTATGTTGAATTACACTATATTAAGTTAAATTAATCTATATTAAGTTAAATTACACTATATTAAGTAAAATTACACTAAATTACATTACATTACGCTAAAATATGCTAAATGACGCTAAATTACGCTAAATTACATATGAGTAGGGACGATTTCTTCACTGAAAAGGCGAAAAACACTGGAAATTAGAATTTTTTTGTTAAAATTATTTGATATATTACTACTTTTGATATATATTTAGCTTATTTATGCTAAAATACGCTAAATTACTTGATATTTTGTTGAATTACACTATTAAGTTAAATTACACTAAATTACATTACATTACGCTAAAATTCAGTAAATTACGCTAAATTACGCTAAATTACATATGAAAAAGGACGATATCTAAGTGAAAAGGCCAAAAACACTGAAAATTTTAATTTTTCTGTTAAAATTATTTGATAGATTGCTTCTTTTGATATATAATTATCATATTTATACTAAAATACACTAAATTATTTGAAATTTTGTTGAATTACACTATATTAAGTTAAATTACACTAAATTACATTACATTACGCTAAAATACGGAAATTACGCTAAATTTCATATGAATGGGGATGATATGTTCACTGAAAAGGCGAAAAATGCTAAAAATTTAAATTTTATTGTTTAAATTATTTGATAGATTACTTCTTTCGATATATAATTAGCATATTCACACTAAAATACGCTAAATTACTTGAAATTATGTTGAATTACACTATACTAAGTTAAATTACACTAAATTACTTTACATTACGCTAAAATATGTTAAATTACGCTAAATTACACATGAATAGGGACGATAACTTCACTGAAAATGCAAAAAAACTGAAAATTTGAATTTTTTTGTTTAAATTATTTGATAGATTACTTCTTTTGATATATAATTAGCTTATTTAAGCTAAAATACGATAAATTTCTTGAAATTATGTTGAATTACACTATATTAAGTTAAATTACAGTAAATTACATTACATTACTCTAAAATAAGGTAAATTACACTAAATTATGCTAAATTACATATGAATAGGGACGGTATCTTCACTAAAAAGGCGAAAAACACTGAAAATTTGAATTTTTTTGTTAAAATTATTTGATAGATTACTTCTTTTGATATATAATGAGCATATTTATACTAAAATACGCTAAATTACTTGAAATTATGTTGAATTACACTATTTTAAATTAAATTATACTAAATTACATTACATTACGCTAAATTACGCTAAATTATGCTAAATTACGCTAAATTACATATGAATAGGGACGATATCTTCACTGAAAAGACAAAAAACATTGAAAATTTGAATTTTTATGTTTAAATTATTTGATAGATTACTTCTTTTGATATATAATTAGCATATTTATGCTAAAATACGCTAAATTACTTGAAATTATGTTGAATTACACTATATTAAGCTAAATTACACTATATTAAGTAAATTACACTAAATTACATTACATTACGCTAAAATACGCTAAATTACATATGAGTAGGGACGATTTCTTCACTGAAAAGGCGAAAAACACTGGAAATTAGAATTTTTTTGTTAAACTTCTTTGATATATTACCACTTTTGATATATAATTAGCTTATTTATGCTAAAATACACTATATTACTTGATATTTTGTTGAATTCCACTATTAACTTAAATTACACTAAATTACATTACATTACGCTAAAATACGGTAAATTATGCTAAATTACATATGAATTGGGACGATATCATCATTGAAAAGGCCAAAAGCACTAAAAAATTGAATTTTTCTGTTAAAATTATTTGATAGATTACTTCTTTTGATATATAATTGGCATATTTATACTAAAATACGCTAAATTATTTGAAATTTTGTTGAATTACACTAAATTATATTACATTACGCTAAAATACGGTAAATTACGCTAGATTTCGCTAAATTACAAATGAATGGGGACGATTTCTTCACTGAAAAGGCGAAAAACACTGAAAATTTGAATTTTTTTGTTAAAATTATTTGATATATTACTTCTTTTGATATATAATTAGCATATTTATGTTAAAATACGCTAAATTACTTGATATTATGTTGAATTACACTATATTAAGTTAAGTTACACTAAATTACATTACATTACTCTAAAATACGGTAAACTACACAAAATTAAGCTAAATTACATATGAATAGGGACGGTATCTTCACTAAAAAGGAAAAATACACTGAAAATTTGAAATTTTTTGTTAAAATTATTTGATAGATTACTTCTTTTGATATATAATGAGCATATTTAAACTAAAATACGCTAAATTACTTGAAATTATGTTGAATTACACTATTTTAAGTTAAATTATACTAAAATACATTACATTACGCTGAATTACGCTAAATTATGCTAAATTACTCTAAATTACATATGAATAGGGACGCCATCTTCACTGGAAAGGCGAAAAACACTGGAAATTTCAATTTTTTTGTTAAAATTATTTGATAGATTACTTCTGTCGATATTTAATTAGCATATTCACACAAAATATGCTAAATTACATGAAATTATGTTGAAATACACTCTATTAAGTTAAATTGCACTAAATTACTTGAAATTACGCTAAAATACGGTTAATTACGCTAAATTACGCTAAATTACATATGAATAGGGACGATATCTTCACTGAAAAGGCAACAAACACTGAAATTTTGAATTTTTTGTTAAAATTATTTGATAGATTACTTTTTTTGATAAATAATTAGCATATTTATACTAAAATAGGCTAAATTACTTGAAATTATGTTGAATTACACTATATTAAGTTAAATTACACTAAATTACATTACATTATGCTACAATACGGTAAATTACGTTAAATTACAAAGGAATAAGGACGATATCTTCACTGACAAGGCGAAAAACACTGAAAATTTGATTTTTTTTGTTTAAATTATTTGATAGATTACTTCTTTTGATATGTAATTAGCATATTCACACTAAAATACACTAAATTACTGGAAATTATGTTGAATTACACTATATTAAGTTAAATTAATCTATATTAAGTTAAATTACACTATATTAAGTAAAATTACACTAAATTACATTACATTACGCTAAAATATGCTAAATGACTTAAATTACGCTAAATTACATATGAGTAGGGACGATTTCTTCACTGAAAAGGCGAAAAAAACTAGAAATTAGAATTTTTTTGTTAAAATTATTTGATATATTACTACTTTTGATATATAATTAGCTTATTTATGCTAAAATACGCTAAAATACTTGATATTTTGTTGAATTACACTATTAAGTTAAATTACACTAAATTACATTACATTACGCTAAAATTCGGTAAATTACGCTAAATTACATATGAAAAGGGACGATATCTCAGTGAAAAGGCCAAAAACACTGAAAATTTTAATTTTTATTAAAATTATTTGATAGATTGCTTCTTTTGATATATAATTATCATATTTATACTAAAATACGCTAAATTATTTGAAATTTTGTTGAATTACACTATATTAAGTTAAATTACACTAAATTACATTACATTACGCTAAAATACGGTAAATTACGCTAAATTTCGCTAAATTACATATGAATGGGGACGATATGTTCACTGAAAAGGCGAAAATGCTGCAAATTTAAATTTTATTGTTTAAATTATTTGATAGATTACTTCTTTCGATATATAATTGGCATATTCCCACTAAAATACGCTAAATTACTTGAAATTATGTTGAATTACACTATACTAAGTTAAATTACACTAAATTACTTTACATTACGCTAAAATATGTTAAATTACGCTAAATTACACATGAATAGGGATGATATCTTCACTGAAAAGGCAAAAAAACTGAAAATTTGAATTTTTTTGTTTAAATTATTTGATAGATTACTTCTTTTGATATATAATTAGCTTATTTAAGCTAAAATACGCTAAATTACTTGAAATTATGTTGAATTACACTATATTAAGTTAAATTACAGTAAATTACATTACATTACTGATCACTCAAAAGAGAGCAATGTTTCTTTTAATATTAATAAACTCGGAAATGCTATCGGTTCGGACTGCAAGCGTACAATCCTATCGAGTAGTATATTCGAGGTCAATCCACAGGGAATATTGGTTCAATGCTTTGAGCGATCGAATCACAATCTTTCGAAAGGCTAGATGAAATCTGAAAATTGAGAGATGTTGTTGTGATCAATGTAAATTAGGAAGCAATTAAAAGTAATTAAAATAAAGATAGAGATGAGGATTCCTAGGGTTTCGGCACACCATTGCCACTCAATCCGCATTGACAATATATTCCTGTTGCGTCTGATTTCCTGTTGTTGTTTTACGAAAGATAACCACATAGGTCACTGCGATTTATGTTACGCAAGAATGACAGATCTTTCATCGAGATTCTACATAGGACACTGCGAGTTTCCTTACGCAAATGACTGATCTCTAAAAACCCCAAATTACTACACAGATCACTGCGATTTTCCTTACGCAAGTGATGAAATTTGGTACGCGTTTTGTTGGTCTGGTTTATGGTTTCCCCGCTAAGGTTTTCTTCACATACACCTAATAGATCTCAACGATGCTAATTCATACAAATAGTTTCTCTTACCATTAAAGTACTGTCACTACCCTAACGGACTCAAACTAGATCATTGAAGTTAGATGAAGAGATAATAAATCACAAAAGCATTTTGATACAACAACAAGAAACCATAATCAACAGAAATATATATATCAAAACATCAAGAGTAACAAGGTTTACTGCCTAGCCCTAAGAGAAGGAATTTAGTCGCGGAACGGAATTGTTACAAGCACTCATCTCTTCTCTCTTTAATCAAATCTAACCCTAATTACAAAGATAACTATTCCTTCTGCCTACGGGCCTTATATAGGAGTGAAGGGACGTCTGGAGGTTGAGTAGAGGCTAAGAAACTGATCTGGAAACAGCTGTCGGCAGTTATTCCCCAAGAGACAACTTCGGATACGGACCGTATTGGGCAATACGGTCCGTATTAGGACCTTGATGGTTAGGGTTTAATGCTCCCAGCGCTATCTTCTGGTCTGTGCTAGGCCTGGTCCGTATCAAGCAATACGGACCGTAACAGAGACTTAGTCGATAAGCGTCGCTGATCCGATTGACCCGATTCTAGCTCCATTTGGTGTAAAATAGTCCCAAAACCTGTTTTCTGCAATAAAACATAAAGAAGGGTGACATTAGCCTTTTTCTCTAATAAATTAAATATAAGTGTGAGAAAATATGTAAAACTTAAGCCAAAACCCTATGTAAATCATCATTATTTTGACTCTGATCACGCTGGTCAAAGATCCGGTCTAGGTTAAACCATACAATCTCAAGGACTTGTTTAAAAATTAAATTAGAACTCGGATTTAGTACAATTGATATGACAATAAAAATTTAGAACTCTAAAATATTCATGACCTCTCCCTTGAACAATTTATTTACCCCATGATTGACCTCATTATGCTTACCCTAGAAAAATTATTATCGAATAATTTACTTCACAAATATCCTTAAAATTGAGAGTATTAATTTCCCCTTCGATTATAAATGGATCCATTCCAATCAATAGGAATTCTAATGATATAAATTTTGATTTTCCTTCCCAATTGATTGGAGCAAAGTATGACAACTAAGTGTGTTGGTACTTGTGACTATTTTTGAAAAATTAAATATGTACAAGAATTTAAATTTGGGAGGTTTTCTGGAGCCTATTGGTAACCAGTCTTGTGTAGGCACCCGTACTCTTTTTTATCCTCCATCTTTTATTCTATTTTTTTCTTTTTCTATATTTTTCTATTTTTTGGATTTTTCTTATTTCTGATTTTTTTGTATTTTTGTATTATATTTTTTTTGAAAAATAAAATAGAATATTTTTGTGTCACAAGCACCATGATTACACACAATTTCAAGTATTCATTCATACAAGGAATTATTGCATATTTTCGCTAGGGGTCTATCTATAATAAATGGGTATTCTAAAACACTATCAAATTTAAAAGACTTTGCAAAAATAAATTACTCAATAAATAAAAATTCTAGGGTTTGCGATTTTTGATCAACTCTCATGGTTAGCAATTAATTGTTCACTTTGAGATCACCAATGATTTTAAAAATTCTGAATTTTTGTATCATGGCCAATTGTCTAAACCTTAGCCTAATTTAATTTGAAACAGTTCCTATTTGATTAACCTACTCCTAAGGAAAAATAAAAATGCAAGCTAGCTAAAAAGCTCAATCTAATCATTCTAGGATTTTCGGTAAAGCCTCCAACCCTAGTAAAAAATTGAGTAAAACTACTAGTACCTAAGAATTTAAAATGCGAAAATTTTAAAGATACATGGTCAATTTACTTTCCTACCCCCCGAATAAAATTGAGCATTGTCCCCAATGCTCGAGAGATAAAAATAAAGGAAATAGAAAAGTAAAAAGACCGGGGAAAGATACAACTCACTGCACCTCAATCCTGAGGTGGTGGAGGTGGTGGTGGTCGCTGGATCTCCTCGTAAAATGATGGGTCGAAGAGTCCGTATGGTGGTGGCTGGTACTCGAATCTGGAGTCGAGAGCATACTGATAATACTGTTGTGCCATGTAGCGCATCTGCTGGGTCTCGCACATGCTCTCGTCGATACTCCTCTGGATCTCCTCCATGCTGTTCCTGATTTTACCAACCTCTTGGTGAATTGTTGAGATGTTTTGCTCCATCTTCCGGGTAGTTTCGGTTGTTGTCAGGTTGAGCTCATTGAAGTTGGAGTTCATCCAATCTACCATTTGGATGAACTGATCGTACTCAGCTGTAGGGGCATCAGATGGTGCCGCCCCTGAAGACTCGGCTCTAGCTGCCGATGTGCCTGCCTCCCTATATGTATCAAAAGGGGGCTCCTCCTCTCCTCTCTGCTGCCGATCGATGTTAGCCTGATTTTGCATTGCGTGTTGGCTCTCGATTACGTCGATGTAATCCTGAGGAGGCTCATAAGACGGGCTCACGTGGCGTGCCATTTTCCAGGAAGCTCTACTGCGGAGATTGAGATGTCGAAAGGGAAATTGGAGGATTCTCTTTGGCGAATTGTAGAAGTAGGGACCTGGATAGTGGCCGGTGACAAATTTCATGGCTTGGAGGCATGACATGTCAATTTGTGTGAGCCCGCTTGCTTCCTTGAGATGGTCAATTTGCAGAGCGAGATGATTGGCCAAGATTGTGGCCACGAACCCGATGGAGGTTTTTCCACCCTTTTTCTTGGCATGGGCGACCTCACAGATTTGTTTGCAGAGGAGATGGCCGAGGTGAGGTCGTACCGGTGTAGGCTCGATCATGCATTTGAGGAGATAGAGCTCGGGTAGTGTTACTTTGGATGAACTTTCGCCTCTTGCAAAAATGGAATTTGCAAGGATTACTTGCAAGAGGCGGACTTGGGGATGGATGATTCTGCTTGTCGGTCGAGTTGTGCTTTGGTTGTCTTCTGTGATGCTGTACCAGAACTCTCGGCAGTCAGAAGAATCAGAAGTGCCATCGTTGGTGAGGTTGAAGATGGCGCAGAAATCATCCATGGTGACTATGTACTGCTCGCCAATCATCTGGAAAGAGATGGAGTCTTCATTGTATCTGAAGGTTGCAAGGAACTCCCTCGTGAGCACCTTGTAAATTTTAACTCCTTTGATCAGTTGGAGGAATTACCAGAGGTGGATGCGGTTTGCGAGCTGCTCGGTTTGTGCAAGGAGGCCTAGTCGCTCGAGTGTCTCCGTGTTGATGGGCTTGTGGTATATGACCTCCCTTGCTTTCATCCTCTCATAGCTTTGTCTGAATTGTGGATGCGAGAAGACGGGTTGGTACTCGGTTGCTTCCTCCATCGACTCATCGGAGTCCTCTTCCTCAAGACCGAAATCCAGAGGGTTGAACTCCTCCGGATCACAATCCACATCTGAGATTGGTGTGTCTCTGATTGATTGCTGGGCATCGGAATGAGAGGATGAATGGTTGGATGATTGTGGTTGCGAGCCGGAGGACCGGGAGGATCGACTAGAGGAGCCCTGCGGTGAACTGCTCTGGCCAGCACCTCCGAGGGCTTTCTTTGCACTCCTTGTAACTGCCTCTAAAATATTTTTCATTTTTGGGGCCATTTGCTTAAATTTAATGTCTCTGTTACGGACCGTATTTGGCAATACGGTCTGACTACGGACTGGTTGGTTGGTCAAATTCACCAAGTACCGGACTTATTACGGACCGTATCACCAATACGGACCGTATCAGAAGGTGTTTCTAAAAAAACTACTAAGTGGTGGTTCTGGTAAACTATTACAGACCGTATTGGGTTAATACGGGTCGTATTGTACTGGTAAAAATTGGGATTTTTGACAGAAACCTAATTTTTTTTGTGATTTTGCAAAAATAAAACTTGATTATCTAAACTAATGTAACAGAGTTTAAATTAAAACAAATGCAAAAACGAATCTAGACTTTGAAATTAGAAAGGGGTTTAGAAAAACTGAATTTGGAGAAGGAGAGTCGAGTGGCCGTCGGATACGGACCCGGTACGGTCCATATTAGGGTTGAGGTGCGAAGGAGGAGGCCGGCGGTGGCTTCAATGGTATATGGAGACGAGTTTGGCGATGAGGATCGGCGGCAAGGAAGGGAAGAGGGAGAAGGAGAAGAGATAGATGGAAGGAGAGTAGAGAGAAAGAGGAAGAGAGGTTTAGGAATTAAAACGAAATAGGGGTTAATGGTTATGAGACGTGATTCGCGCGGGATTTCAAACGTCTCTTCTTAACGGGTTCGCATCTCCCGAATTAGCCTTTATTACGGACCGTATCAGCCAATACAGTCCGTATTGAGTCCGTTATGCTCACCCAATAACCGCTAAGTTTTAACTCCTTTGATTACGTGCTGTATCAGCCAATACGGGCCGTATTCATCACTTGTTTCCTATCTTCTTACTCTATTCCCCCCGTATCCATTGGCAAGGTCCGTATCAGCCAATACAGGCCGTACCAGAGAGTATTTTTCCATCTTCCAAGATGTCTTTAATCAAGCCTTTCCTCCAATATGCTTACCTGATCATAGGAAAAAGGTGGGTATGAGTTGTTTCTTTGTTTAAGTCCTAATTAAACTAAAATGAATAATTGTGAGAAAATGTAAAAGTGGCCTTAGGTTGCCTCCCAAGAAGCGCTTGTTTAAAGTCGTTAGCTTGACTCGATGTCTTGTTAGTTTCTTCCAGATATCCTCCCGTCAATGCAAGCAGGTTGCTTGTCGGGTGGTTTATCTTCAACATCTTTTGTGATCTCATCATCATTGCCTTTCTCGAAGAAGTCGGTTGGTGCTTCAGGTCCGGGGTCGAACGCCAGGCTCACACCGAGTGCTACTTCAACCTCGTCCAGTCTTTGAGAAATTGCATCGAGTTCTTCGCGTAGGTTTTTGATTAATGCAAGGGCTAAGAGAGAATAATTCCTGTTGTTTGCGATATTAGGGCTCTTGTTCAGATCATCGGTTTGTGTTGTCACTGAGGTTAGATGGATCTGACCGTTATCTTGTATGGTGAATAGTCTTTCCATTTCTGCTTCGTGCACCATTTCTTTGATGTCTTCAAATTCATCCATTCGCAATTCATCATTGCCATACTCATCCGTTGTTTCCAAATTGTAGACAAGATTTATGTCAGGTGGGACTTTGGTCTCATTCATGTTGAAGATCATCTTGTTCTCGCCAACATTGAGTGAAATCTTCCCATTCCTAACATCAATCATTGCCCCACATGTGGCGAGGAATGGCCTTCCAAGGATGATCGGAATCAGCTCATCTTCTTCCATATCAACTACCACAAAATCTGCTGGTATCCAGAATTTACCGACTTTGATTGGGATATCAAGCAATATTCCTTCAGGATATCGAATTGATCGGTCAGCTAGTTGCAATGAAATCCTTGTTGGTGATAGGTCTCCACATTCCAATTTGTCAAATACTACCTTAGGCATCAGACTCACACTTGCTCCCAGATCACATAAAGATCTCTTAAAATCGGTTGTGCCAATGGTACATGGTATCGAGAAGCTTCCCGGATCTTTCAACTTTGTCGGTAATTTGCTTTGCACGAGCGCACTGCATTCCAGATTGAGCGGAACTGTTGAGAATTCTTGGAGCCTATTGCGATTTGAGAGAATCTCCTTCAGAAATTTAGCATACGAGGGTATGCTTGCAATTGCCTCAGTGAAGGGGATTGTGACTTGTAATTGCTTGAATGTCTCCATGAATCTCGCAAATTGCTGCTCTACCTTGTGCTTGGCAGGCCTTGGAGGGAATGGCAGAGGTGGCTTGTAGGGTGGTGGTGAAATGTATTCAGGTTTGGTTTGTCGTTCGTCTCCACCTACGGTGTCATTCTGCTCCTTAGTAAGGTCTATCTGCAGTTTGAATACGGGCAGCTCCGGTGGTTGCGGCTCGTATTCTTCAGAATGCGATGGTTCTGCATGCATCTCATCAGAAGTTTGATCGGGCATGGGAGGTCCCTGATAAGCTGTACCGCTCCTTAATGTTATGCTCTTGCAAGTCTCTCTCGGGTTTTCTTCCGGTTGGCCCGGAAATTTGCCTTTTCCGCGTGTAATACTCGAGAGTTCTTTAGCCATCTTAGAGACATTGTCTTCTAAGTCTTTGTTGCGGTTTGTTAAGGATTCGATCTTTTGCGTGATTTCGGCGTTAGCCTTATCTTGCTTCTCTAGGAATCTCTCCATTAAAGATGTGATGTCAGGTTGCTGTGGTTGGTTGTATTGCCTCGGTTGGTAATTCGGTTGAGGATTGTTGTATCTTGGTTGATAATTGGGCTGTGGTTGGTAGTTCTGTTGGGGTGCAGCAGGCCTTTGATTGTTTGCGTATGAGAGATTTAGATGGTTTCGGTTGTTCGGATGGTATGTATTGTAGGCGGGCTGAGGTCGAAAGCTGTTGTCGATTGCGTTTGCTTGCTCCATTTCTTCCTCAGTTTCCGTCACATTCATACATTCGGTCTCTCATGCGCTCCTCCACAATAGCCACATGTTGTTGCGGCATTGACTGCTGCTACCGTTCGCTGCTTGGTTTGCTTGTTGAGTGCTATTTGCAAAGCATCAATCTTTGCGCTCAGCATGGATATATCATCTACTCGGTGCATGCCAGGTGTTGGTGTTTGCTTCTTTCGCTCAGGGATCCAGTAGTGTTGGTTGATTGCAATCTCTTCAATTAGGTTGTAAGCCTCGTCAGGTTCCTTGTTCATGATTGCTCCTCCTGCGGAAGCATCAATAGACAACCTATCGGTAGGGTTTAGACCATTATAAACAGTTTGGACAATCAGCCATCTTTGTAGACCATGATGTGGACAACACCTTAACATACCCTTATATCTATCCCATGCCTCACACAATGTTTCACCATCCCTTTGTTCGAAATTAGTAATTGCATTTCTAAACCTCAAAGTTTTGGATGGTGGAAAATATTTTGCAATAAACACATTAAACAATTGGTCCCAAGTTTGAATGGAATTGGCCGGTAAGGAAAACAACCATGCTCTTGCTTTATCTTTTAATGAAAATTGAAATAGCCTTAGCCTGATTGCTTCATCGGTAACTCCGTTGATCTTTATCGTCTCGCATATCCCTAGGAAAATTGACAAATGAAGATGTGGATCTTCATGTGGAAATCCTCCAAATTGCTGTTGCGAAACCATATTTATAAGAGCAGGTTTGATCTCAAAATTACGGTTTGTAACAGTTGACGGGTTTATGCTAGAATTAGGATCATTCGCGCGCGGTACGCAATAGTCTCGTAGAAGTTTGGGTCTTGCTGCATCGTGAACTCCATTATCACCATTGTGTTGTCTTCCACTGTTGATCGGTTCGTTCGGTGGGATATTCATGTTGATCGAATCTGAGTCTTCTTCGCTTTCAGAATTACTTGATGAAGAACTATGATTGGTTCTTATCGGTGATGTGGAAGCGAATTGTCCTCTCCTACTAGCAAACCTCTCGGATCTTCGTACGGATGATTCGGCCAGCGTGCAGTGTCCTAAAAAAAAGAAAATCTGAAAATTAAACTAAAACTGAAAATAAAAACAAAATTAAAAATAAAAGAAAAATAGAAATGCAGAAAATAAAAAGAAATCTAGGCGTTTCTAATTAATTGGATTCAATGGTCAAAGCAAGGACGTCTTGCGAGGCCTTGCACAAAGAACCGTTATTCCCCGGCAACGGCGCCAAAAAGCTTGATCACTCAAAAGAGAGCAATGTTTCTTTTAATATTTATAAACTCGGAAATGTTATCGGTTCGGACTGCAAGCGCACAATCCTATCGAGTAGTATATTCGAGGTCGATCCACAGGGAATATTGGTTCAATGCTTTGAGCGATCGAATCACAATCTTTCGAAAGGCTAGATGAAATCTGAAAATTGAGAGATGTTGTTGTGATCAATGTAAATTAGGAAGCAATTAAAAGTAATTAAAATAAAGATAGAGATGAGGATTCCTAGGGTTTCGGCACACCATTGCCACTCAATCCGCCTTGACAATATATTCCTGTTGCGTCTGATTTCCTGTTGTTGTTTTATGAAAGATAACCACATAGGTCACTGCGATTTATGTTACGCAAGAATGACAGATCTTTCATCGAGATTCTACATAGGACACTGCGAGTTTCCTTACGCAAATGACTGATCTCTAAAAATCCCAAATTACTACACAGATCACTGCGATTTTCCTTATGCAAGTGATGGAATTTGGTACGCGTTTTGTTGGTCTGGTTTATGGTTTCCCCGCTAAGGTTTTCTTCACATAAACCTAATAGATCTCAACGAGGCTAATTCATACAAAAAGTTTCTCTTATCATTGAAGTTAGATGAAGAGATAATAAATCACAAAAGTATTTTGATACAGCAACAAGAAACCATAATCAACTGAAATATATATATCAAAACATCAAGAGTAACAAGGTTTACTGCCTAGCCCTAAGAAAATGAACTTAGCCGCGGAACGACATTGTTACAAGCACTCCTCTCTTCTCTCTTTAATCAAATCTAACCCTAATTACAAAGATAACTATTCCTTCTGCCCAGGGGCCTTATATAGGAGTGGAGGGAAGTCTGGAGGTTGAGTAGGGGCTAAGAAACTGATCTGGAAATAGCTATCGGCAGTTATTCCCAAGAGACGCCTTCGGATACGGACCGTATTGGGCAATACGGTCCGTATTAGGACCTTGACGGTTAGGGTTTAATGCTCCCAGCGCTATCTTCTGGTCTGTGCTAGGCCTGGTCCGTATCAAGCAATACGGACCGTAATAGAGACTTAGTCGATAAGCATCGCTGATCCGATTGACCCGATTCTAGCTCCATTTGGTGTAAAATAGTCCCAAAACCTATTTTCTGTAATAAAACATAAAGAAGGGTGACAGTAGCCTTTTTCTCTAATAAATTAAACATAAGTGTGAGAAAATATGTAAAACCTAACTCAAAACCCTACGTAAATCATGATTATTTTGACTCTGATCAATTACTCTAAAATACGGTAAATTATAATAAATTACGCGAAATTACAATGAATAGGGACGGTATCTTCACTAAAAAGGCGAAAAACACTGAAAATTTGAATTTTTTTGTCAAAATTATTTGATAGATTACTTCTTTTGATATATAATGAGCATATTTATACTAAAATACGCTAAATTACTTGAATTACACTATTTTAAATTAAATTATACTAAATTACATTACATTACGCTAAACTACGCTAAATTACGCTAAATTATGCTAAATTATGCTAAATTACATATGAATATGGACGCTTTCTTCACTGAAAAGGCGAAAAACACTGAAAATTTGAATTTTTATGTTTAAATTATTTGATAGATTACTTCTTTTGAAATATAATTAGCATATTTATGCTAAAATACGCTAAATTACTTGAATTTATGTTGAATTACACTATATTAAGCTAAATTACACTATATTAAGTAAAATTACACTAAATTACATTACATTACGCTAAAATATGCTAAATTACGCTAAATTACATATGAGTAGGGACGATTTTTTCACTGAAAAGGCGAAAAACACTGAAAATAAGAATTTTTTTGTTAAAATTATTTGATATATTACTTATTTGATATATAATTAGCTTATTTATGCTAAAATAAGCTAAATTACTTGAAATTTTGTTGAATTACACTATTAAGTTAAATTACACTAAATTACATAACATTACGCTAAAGTACGCTAAATTACATATGAAATTAAAAGGATGATATCTTCAGTGAAAAGGCCAAAAACACTGAAAATTTTAATTTTTCTGTTAAAATTATTTGATAGATTACTTCTTTTGATATATAATTAGCATATTTATACTAAAATATGCTAAATTATTTGAAATTTTGTTGAATTAAACTATATTAAGTTAAATTACACTAAATTACATTACATTACGCTAAAATACGATAAATTACGGTAAATTTTGCTAAATTACTTATGAATGGGGACGATATGTTCACTGAAAAGGTGAAAAATGCTGAAAATTTAAATTTTATTGTTTAAATTATTTGATAGATTACTTCTTTCGATATATAATTAGCATATTCACACTAAAATACGCTAAATTACTTGAAATTATGTTGAATTACACTATATTAAGTTAAATTACACTAAATTACTTTACATTACGCTAAAATATGTTAAATTACGCTAAATTACGCTAAATTACACATGAATAGGGACGATATCTTCACTGAAAAGGCAAAAAAAACTGAAAATTAGAAGTTGTTTGTTAAAATTATTTGATAGATTACATATTTTGATATATAATTAGCATATTTATTATAAAATACGCTAAATTACTTGAAATTATGTTGAATTACACTATATTAAGTTAAATTACACTAAATTACATTACATTACCCTAAAATACGGTAAATTACGCTAAATTACATATGAATAGGGACGCTATCTTCACTGAAAAGGCAAAAACCACTGAAAATTTGAATTTTTTTGTTAAAATTATTTGATAGATTACTTCTTTTGATATATAATTAGCATAGTGAAGCTAAAATACGCTAAATTACTTGAAATTATGTTGAATTACACAATATTAAGTTAAATTACACTAAATTACATTACATTACACTAAAATACGGTTAATTACGCTAAATTACATATGAATAGGGACGATATCTTCACTGAAAAGGCAAAAAACACTGAAAATTTGAAATTTTTGTTAAAATTATTTGATAGATTACTTTTTTTTGATAAATAACTAGCATATTTATACTAAAATAGGCAAAATTAATTGAAATTATGTTGAATTACCCTATATTAAGTTAAATTACACCAAATTACATTACATTACGCTAAAATACGGTTAATTACGCTAAATTACGCTAAATTACATATGAATAAGGACGCTATCTTCACTGAAAAGGTGAAAAACACTGAAAAATTTAAATTTTATTGTTTAAATTATTTGATAGATTACTTCTTTCGATATATAATTAGCATATTCACACTAAAATACGCTAAATTACTTGAAATTATGTTGAATTACACTATATTAAGTTAAATTGCGTTAAATTACATTACATTACGCTAAATTACGCTAAATTACATATGAATAGGGTCGCTATCTTCACTGAAAAGGCGAAAAACACTGAAAATTTGAATTTTTATGTTTAAATTATTTGGTAGATTACATCTTTTGATATATAATTAGCATATTGATCACTCAAAAGAGAGCAATGTTTCTTTTAATATTTATAAACTCGGAAATGCTATCGGTTCGGACTACAAGCGCACAATCCTATCGAGTAGTTATACGAGGTCGATCCACAGGGAATATTGGTTCAATGCTTTGAGCGATCGAATCACAATCTTTCGAAAGGCTAGACGAAATCTGAAAATTGGGAGATGTTGTTTTGATCAATGTAAATTAGGAAGCAATTAAAAGTAATTAAAATAAAGATAGAGATGAGGATTCCTAGGGTTTCGGCACACCATTGCCACTCAATCCGCCTTGACAATATATTCCTGTTGCGTCCGATTTCCTGTTGTTGTTTTAATGAAAGATAACCACATAGGTCATTGTGATTTATGTTACGCAAGAATGACAGATCTTTCACTGAGATTCTACATAGGACACTGCGATTTACCTTACGCAAATGTCTGATCTCTCAAATACCCCAAATTACTACATAGATCACTGCGAATTTCTTTACGCATGTGATGGAATTTGGTACGCGTTTTGTTGGTCTGGTTTATGGTTTTCCCGCTAAGGTTTTCTTCACATAAACCTAATAGATCTCAACGAGGCTAATTCATACAAATAGTTTCTCTTACCATTAAAGTACTGTCACTATCTTAACGGACTCAAACTAGATCATTGAAATTAGATGAAGAGATAGTAAATCACAAAAGCATTTTAGTACAACAACAAGAAACCATAATCAGCAGAAATATATATATCAAAACATCAAGAGTAACAAGGTTTACTGCCTAGCCCTAAGAAAAGGAACTTAGCCGCGGAACGGCATGGTTACAAGCACTCATCTCTTCTCACTTTAATCAAATCTAACCCTAATTACAAAGATGATTATTCCTTCTGCCCAGGGGCCTTATATAGGAGTGGAGGGACGTGTAGAGGTTGAGTATGGGCTAAGAAACTGGTCTGAAAACAGCTGTCGGCAGTTATTCCCCAAAAGATGCCTTCGGATACGGGCCGTATCAGGTGATACGGTCCGTATTAGGACCTTGGCAGTTAGAGTTTAATGCTTCCAGCGCTATCTTCTGGTATGTTCTAGGCCTGGTCCGTATTGGTCAATACTGGCCGTAACAGGGATTTAGTCGATGAGCGTCGCTGATCCGATTGACCCGATTCTTGCTCCATTTGGTGTAAAATAGTCCCAAAACCTGTTTCCTGCAATAAAACATAAAGAAGGGTGATAGTAGCCTTTTTCTCTAAATAATTAAACATAAGTGTGAGAAAATATGTAAAACCTAAGCCAAACCCTACGTAAATCATCATTATTTTGACTCTGATCACATATTTATACTAAAATAGGCTAAATTAATTGAAATTAAGTTGAATTACACTATATTAAGTTAAATTACACTAAATTACATTACATTATGCTAAAATACGGTAAATTACACCAAATTACAAATGAATAAGGATGATATCTTCACTGAAATGGCGAAAAACGTTAAAAATTTAAATTTTATTGATTAAATTATGTGATAGATTACTTCTTTCGATATATAATTAGCATATTCACACTAAAATACGCTAAATTACTTGAAATTATGTTGAATTACACTATATTAAGTTAAATTACACTAAATTACATTACATTACGCTAAAATATGTTAAATTACGCTAAATTACGCTAAATTACACATAAAATTTGCTCTAGAATGCATAATAAGGATCAGCCAATTTCCAAGCAGAGCTTATAAAAAAAAAACTTTGTTAAAAGTTAGGTCATATAAAATGAGATAGGAGTAGGTCCGATGGGTATCGGACCTACTTTTGGGTCCAATTAGTTTCAACACCGTCCGATCAGTATCAAGATCTGTGCTCACAAAAATTAAAGTAGACGCGTACAAATTATAATATAGAGCGCACACATCTTAATATTAATTGGACGGTGATTAAACCCATCGAACCAAAGTACTGAATTCCATATAAAACAGATACCAAGCTACCAAATTCTCTTTTCGGCATGTAATACACGACAACGGTATTCACCAAGAGCCCATAATGGAAATATGTTGCGATATTGAGAGTAGCTAATCATGCAATTTTGGTTGAACACCCCCATTATCTCCTACCATTTCAATCCCAACCATTTATATGTTTGGAGATTTGTGCATAAAAACTAATTTCTTTTGTGATTTCTGCATTCCAATGAATCAATGGTTGCAATTAGAATCGGAGGACCTGCAATCCTTTGGAATCCCAGCAGATTGGTTTCCCTAAAAAATTGCAAAAATTGGGTTGTCGGTGTCAGATCGGGCTTGTGACCATAGGAGTTGGAATTAGGAGAAGAAATTTTGTTACTATTTTCTATTCCACTTGAACAAACTATCTCGAAGACAAATTCAAGCCGATAAATGGCAGACCATCTTCTTTCCCTTAATCTCGTCATGCATGCAAGTTGTTTGATGATATGCTAGAGCTAACCTATAACCTCACTGCTCGATCACTACCGCTATCAACAACGGAGGCTCCACTCTCTGCTCAGTTACCTTCAGTCAATACTGTTGAGGCCCTGCCAAACTCCAGTGTTAAAGATAGAGATAGAAGAGAGACATAAGCTGAAATGATTTTGTATTATTGATCTTATGAATTACAGAGAGGGCTGCCATATATATAGGCACCATATATGCTGTACAAAATGTAACTAACTAACAGCTTTGACTGTAACTGAAGTCATTGACTAAAGCCTATACAAACTGAAATTCAATTCTTCTAACATCCTCCCGCAAGCTGAGCTGGGGTGTCTTCTAGTGTAAGCTTGGAACACAAAAACACAAGTCGGGCCGAGGGTAGTGCTTTTGTAAAAAGATCGTTAGAAGCGATAAATCGCACATCTAACTCTTTCCGAGCGACCTTCTCACGCACAAAATGATAATCTATCTCGATATGCTTCGTTCGTGCATGAAAAATTGGATTGGAAGCCAAGAAGGTTGCGCCCAAGTTATCACACCATAAAATCGGATTCGAATCGGGACGTGAAGTTCATGAAGTAGTTGCTTTAACCACACGATTTCAGTGCAAGCCCCAGCCATACTACGATATTCGGCTTCCGTGGTAGACCGGGAAACAGTTGTTTGCTTCTTGGATCTCCCTTGAGAGGAGGTTGGACCCAAGAAAAACACAAAAACCCGATGTAGAGCGCCTATCATCCGGGCAATCGGCCCAATCAGCATCGGAATAGGCATGTAAATCGAGGGAAGAGTGAGAACTAATGTGGAGGCCGAAATTAAGAGTACCTTTAAGGTCTCGTAGGATGCACTTGACAGCATTCCAATGCGCATCGGTGGGAGCATGCATGAATTGCGAAGCCTTGTTGACGGAATAGGAGATGTCGGGACGAGTAATCGTGGCATATTGAAGAGCCCCAACAATACTCCTATAGAGATGAGGATCGGCCATAGGACTCCCATTGAACTTAGAGAGTGGATCACCCTTGGAAAGAGGACTAGCACAAGGCTTGAAGCCATCCATTTTGGAGAGAATGAGAAGACTTCGAATGTATTGCGGTTGTGCAAGTGTGATCCCCTTTGAGGTCGGTGTGACTTGAATTCCCAAGAAATAGTGAAGTGAGCCAAGATCTTTGAGAGATAATTGAGAAGAAAGAGAGGAGATGAGAGAAGTCACAAGAGTCTCATGAGAGCCGGTGATAATAATATCATCCACATAAATCAAAACAAGAGTAATAGAGGCGGAATCACCATGAATAAAGAGGAAAAAATCAGATTGAGAAGCCTTAAACCCTAGATTAACAAGAACTGATGCAAGCTTGTGAAACCATGCACGAGGTGCTTGTTTGAGGCCATACAATGCCTTTTGAGAAGAAACACATGGTTTGGATAAGAGGGATCGACATAGCCTGGAGGTTGTGACATGTAGATCTCTTCTTCGAGATCACCATGAAGAAAAGCATTATTGACATCAAGTTGTCGAATTGGCCAATGGTGAGACACAGCAAGAGAAAGAACTACACGAATCGTGGTAGGTTTAACAACCGGGTTAAAGGTCTCATGAAAATCAATCCCCTCTTCTTGATTATACCTATTGGCTACAAGTCGCGCTTTGTAGCGTTCAATGGTCCCATCGGCTTTCTTCTTGATTTTAAAAATCCATTTGCAACCAATGACATGGCGGTTAGGATGAGAAGGAACAAGAACCCATGTACCATTCTTGGCTAGAGCATTGAGTTCTTGAGACATCGCTTGACGCCATTCGAGATGTTTATTGGCTTGAGTAAATAATGTAGGTTCATTAAGGGAAGAATAGGTAGAAGGGAGGGGATGATTCGTGGTGAGGTATGTAACATGATCGGGAAATTTTTTGGAGCGCCGGGAGTTGTCACGATGGCGGGTAGTCATTGGGTGAGTAGATTGAGGTAGCTGACAAGTGACAGGTATAGGAACAGGAGTGAAAGAACCAACAGAAGGGTTCTCTGTTAGTGAATTTCCAGCGCAACTGGAGAGAGGCGGTTTGGGCGGCACTGGAGAAGAGGGTAGCAAGGAAGCAGCATAAGGGATTTGAATAGGTGCAGGATCCGGTGCAACAGTGGAAGGTGGCGCTGGAGTCTTGGGGCGTCTTGAATATGTGAGTATGGGATCTGCTCTAATCGGTGAAGGAACCGATGCAGGAAGAGAACCAATCATAAAGAAGGGGGCATGGGTCGGATCCGCTGCTGCAGAAGAAGGACCCGCAATTTTTGTTAAAGGGCCAGATGATGGTTGTTGTTGAATGGGAGGCCGAGATACACAGGAATTTGGTAAAGGGGCAGTACCAGGATCCACTGTGGCCAATTGAGAGGGAATGTGGTGCGGCAAAGCAAAGGAATCAGCAGGTGTAGACAGTAGAGGAAGCCAAGTTTGTGTATCCAGAGACTGAGGTTTTGGCAACTCATAAGCTTCGGAACCTGAGCTGGTAAAGAGAAATTGGGATTCGTCGAAATGAACATTTCTACTCACATAAATCTTATTAGTAGGAATATGTAAGCATTTGTACCCTTTTTGAGTTTGGCAATAACCCAAAAATACACAAGGTAGAGCACGAAATTGGAGCTTGTAGGAGTTATAAGGCCGAATTAAAGGGTAGCAAAGACAACCAATAATGCGAAAGAATTTGTAATCGGGAATTTGGTGAAAGAGAAGAGTATAGGATGGAGTGTAAGGTGGTGTAGAGGGAGGAAGGTGGTTAATGAGAAAGACTACACTTTGGAAAATATGATCCAAAAAATGTAAAGGAATGGAGGCATGAGACATAATGGCAAGGCTTAGTTCCATAATATGACGGTATTTTCGTTCGGCAAGGCCATTTTGCTCGGGGGTATAAGGACATGAGGTTTGATGAATGAGTTGTGGGAAGAGACGAGAGAGGGGTTTGTATTCCGTGCCACCGTCCGATTGAAATTTTTTAATTGTGGAACTAAAGAGATTCTCAACTTGCAATTTAAATTTGGTAAACACATCCACAAGCTCATTTTTGGTGCGAAGAAAATAAATCCACAAAAACCGTGAGAACTCACCAATAAAGTGCACATAGTAACGAAATCTATTCTTTGAAATAATTGGGGAATGACCCCACAAATCCGAGTGAATGACATGTAAAGGAGAATTAGCAAGAGATTTAGAGGGATTAAAAGACAAAACATGAGCCTTAGCCTTACAACATGCATCACAAATCCCCAATTTATTGGAAGTAGTAAGTAAACTATGTGCATTTATTAGAAAACTAGTAGTGGAAGGAGAAGTATGCCCGAATCGTGCATGCCACATAGAAGCGGAGACACGTTCTCCAACCAATACTTGAGGAGACAATTGAAGCTTGTAGAGTCCATTAATGAGAGAAGCTCGAAGAAGAGGAAGCTTCGTGTGGAGGTCATTTATCACACAAAAAGAAGGGTGAAACTCTAGAAATACACCATTTTCTTTAGTGAATTAAGAGATGCTCACAAGATTTTTGGTAATTTGCGGGACATGTAAAACATTATTCAATTTCAAGGACCTAGAAGAGGTAGAGAGAGAGAAGATCCAAGATTTTGAATAGAGAGATGAGAGCCATTACCAACTTGGAGACGATCATTACCACCATAGGGAGTGAATGTGCAGAGGTTATTGATGTCGGATGTGACATGATGAGTCGCTCCTGAGTCGAGGAACCAACCTTCATTTAGAGAAGATGCGGTGGTATTGAAAAGAGCTTTAATTTGAGGAGGAGAGGGATAAGCTTCATTGTCAAAATGGTACCAACATTCAAGCGCCTTATGGCCTCGCTTCTTGCACACTTGGCACTATGGGCGATCATTGGCTGGATGAGAAAACTCAGAAGTGGCATAGGGTCGGTTAACTGGAGCAGCTCCAACAGAAGCATGACATGGGCCTAGGATAGAAGTGCCACGGCCTGTAGAGCTTGAATAAACAGGGCCACGACCTGCTGGGCCTGAGGATTGAAAACTACGGCCTGCTGGGCCCGAATAAGGGCCTCTGCCCCTTCTCCCTCTACCCCGACCGCTCCCAGTAGAGGCGTGGAGGGAAACAAGGTCGGAGCCATTAGAGAGTGAAGGAGGAGACTGAGAAAAGAGGAGTGATTTGTGAGATAGAAGAAAAGAATGCAGCTTAATTAGTGAGACAGGAGTCGATCTGGTGGTGATCGCAACCACAAAAGAATTGTACTCCGAACCTAGACCACTCAAAATAGACCGAACTAGGTCCGAATCAGAGACGGGCTCACCGGCAGAGGCTAGTTGATCCGCAATCGAGCGCATTTGCTCAAAGTAAGGACCACACTTCTGATTGCCTCGTTTCGTGGTCTGAAGTGATCGACGCAAGTCCATGACACGAGCTGTCGAGATCGCCGAGTAGATCTGGTGTAGGGATAACCAGAGATCACGAGCAGATTGGCACGCCACATACTGAGACAGAACACCCTCTGAGATGGAAGATCGGAGCTAGCCAAGCAAGAACCGATCTTGCTTATACCACGCCTGATAAGCCGGATTAGAGACAGTGACTCAATTGGCAGTAAGGTTCTTAGCATGCGGCAAGTAATCAGTGGCAAGGTACTTGGAAAGACCGAAGCCATCGATGATCGGCTCGATCTACGATTTCCAAGTAAGAAAATTCTGCCGGTCTAGGTTGGTGGAGACCAGAATTGTGATCTGAATCACAGGGTCAATTGGAGCGGAAGAGGAGGGATCGAGATGAGCTGTAGAAGTATCGCTGTCAGCCATGATTCTTGAGAGCGATCTTGCTCAGCAATTAGAAAGAAGGAGAGATATGGTCGTCTGATACCATGTTAAAGATAGAGATAAAAGAGAGACAGAAGCTGAAATGATTTTGTATTATTGATCTTATGAATTACAAAGAGGGCTGCCATATATATAGGCACCATATATGCTGTACAGAATGTAACTAACTAACAGCTTTGACTGTAACTGAAGTCTTTGACTAAAGCCTATACAAACCGAAATTCAATTCTTCTAACATCCAGTTATATGGAACTGTGCACGTGCAGTCCATTGCTTATACAATACTCTAGATAGAGCCATGGGAACCTCTGATGGCACAATGATCTATCACATTTGACCCTTTTTAACTGTATATATATATATATATCTGGCACTACCTTGGCAGCTTGGGAGACTTCTCTGTGCACATATGTAATGCGTATATAAGGTGTTTGATGCTATGCCTAAGACTGTCTTTTTCATTCTCGTGTTAAGTGGTACTTCCGCTCTTATCCCCTTAAGACTGTCTTAGTAAAATCTGTGGAAACCGCTGTTACGGCAAATGGGTCTAAATGAAAGTTTGATGCTGGCCACAGAGCTATTCGGCAAAATGGAGAAAATGTTGTCCTTCTGGTGTATATCCATGACCAGGACCCCAGGTAACGGGTCAACAATAAGTTTCTGGGGACATGAATGGGGCTGTGGTATTCTAAAGAGCAGGTTTCAGATTTTATACACATATGCAGAAAACAAAGCTGTCAATTTGTGTGATGCAATACAAGATATGGGTAGGGACCGGTTAGTAAAAAACCAATTATCGGAGATGGCACAATCACAGCTACAAACCTTGCAGGGAGTTGCAGACCATTTATTTAGATGCCAATATACGAGACGACATTACTTGGAAATGGGGCTCTACTGGGATTTTCTCGGTAAAGACGGCATACTTTGCAATGAAGGACTTCCCCCGTATCACAAACAATTCTCATCGAATCTGGTCTATTAAGGCACCGCCCAGATTCAAGGTTTTTGCATTGGATGGTTGGCGACATTAAACAGAATTTTAACACTGGACAATTTGATAAAGAGGGGATGGCAACTACCGAATAGGCGTGTGTTGTGCAAATCGGCCTCTAAGTCAGTATCACATATGTTGGATCAGTGCCCGTTCAGTACACAGTTATATCAGAGAATAGAGCTAGTTTTTCCGACAAGAAGGCCATCAATGACAACATTGCTGAGCACGGCAACTACTGACAAAGAAAGATCCTTGTCCCTCATAGCACAGTTCGTCATTTGGAGAGAACGATGTGCGAGAATTTTCAGAGATTCAAATGCCACAGTGGATGAGCTGATGGATCAAGTGATAGTTCAATATTACCGATACTCAACGATGAAAATTTAGTGAATGGCAATATGGAAAAGACGCGGGGGCTGAATTGCATTATATCAGCTTACAACCGATTGATAAACCGATTGATGTTATTTCCATTCTAGTGCAACAGAGGCAATCGGACTGGAGGTACTGGTACCCTATCCCACTGCAAAGGAGGTAAATAACAGGTATTGGACTGGTACAGTGAAGAGAAGAACCAGGGGCCTATTTCGTAAAATTTCCAGTTTTTCATTTTCTTTTCTGTTTTCCTTTTCTGTTCTGTTTTTCTTCTATTTTCTTTCTGTATTTCTATGTACTGGCTCAGCTGTTTGAGCGTTTACATTTATTGTGTTTCACTATTATTACAAAACTTTTGTAATTTTTACCATTCAATGGAATTAAATATGGGCTTGACCCATATTTTTTCTCAAAAAAAAAAAAAGACTGTCTTAGTAATTACCATTTACCAAGTGCTGCCAAGGAGAAAGGCTTAACCAAATCGATTTCTTTTTTCTTCACTGAAAAGGTGTATATATTGGTCCAGCAAATACTTCTTTTATAAGCAATGGACGCCATACACATGACATACACTGACAAGAAATTTTTTAAAACTTACCAAATTTGATACACAAATCTAAATGATAAAAAATACATCTATGACCTTAATTTTGTACCTTTTTTGTCAAATATTTTGGCACCAGGGTATCCTCTTCTTCGAACTCGCAGTGTACCCAAGCTCCTTGACTTCCAAATTTCAACCATTTATAATCCCTTCAGTGGTAAGGCCTTTAATTAATTAGAACACAAGATGATCAGCTACAGAAACAAGAGTACATATACTCATTATTCCAAAAGGTGTAGAACACAAGATGCATGACCCAAGTTGTACCTCTTTAATACACTGGTTTTTATTTTCAAAGCTAAGAATGTGAAGATAAAAGTGAAAAAAAAAAACAGTTTTTATACTTTTGGAAATACTTGTGTACGAGTTTGTGGGTTCATGAACAAGAATAGTTGCTGCGAAGGGTAATAAAGACCAAAAAAGGACAAAAAGAATTTTGAGGGGAAAAATGTGAAAAATGAACTATTCTGTAATATTATACAACTTGATGGGCCGAGATAAAAGAGAAGAATAGGAAACGGAAAACAAAAAACTGAATCCTACTATTTACAAGGGGCAAACAGAATGAAACCCAGATTTAGTGAACTCCGGACCGAAGTACTACTCACATCAGTAGTCCCACAAGCATTATCTGAAAGATGAGTGGCAGCCTGGGACCTATATATCCACCCCGTGGGTGTGTCAATTGAATAGCCAGAAGTGAAGTTGTCGATGATCTTCTATGGTCGGATATGTATGAGGTATGCACTATGGAATTTGTCTCTTTCCATTTATTAGTAAGTTTTCTTTCTAATATTTTTATGGATTAAGTTTGTTTTTCTCCTTTTCTTACTGCTGTTGTAGGGAAGAGTTCAAATGTGTGTCTATGAAATTTTTCTGGTATGTCAAATATTTATTGCTGAAACATTTTGATATGTCATATGATCAAAAGTATATCTGACCAAATTGTTCCATAAATAGTGCATTTAGTCACAACATAATTTTGTTCTTTACTCCCAAGTTTTGTTGTGAATGGAGTTATACATACAATTTGTGTCAGGTAATTGCATTCAATGTCTATGGACTTCAAGTTAGTGACACTATATTGCTCCTTGGTATGTGCCATTTTTTTTTTCTCGTAATTTATAATTTATTGTTATCGTTGTTACAAATATTTGAATTGTTTCAAGTTACAAAAAGCAAAATGATGAGCATAAGTAAAACTTTAGTAAAATTGCAAAATATTTTAAAGAAAATCTGTGTCATAATTTTAATTAGTTGTGATATAAAATGTCACATTGAATTTTTAGGAGCACCACTGATTAGTAGTCTTTCTCAGTTCTTACATACGTAACACGTACCAGGGTTCTGAATTATCATTTCTCAACGGCATGCTCGAAATTGACCTTAAATTACCTTTCTCTGTCAGCTATTAAGAGTAATTATAACTTTGTGAAGCTATATTTTATAATTTCATACTTAATATTGTATTATAATATTTGTTATTTTACAAGTAAAAAAGAAAATTCTTGATTACGAACCTTTTTTTTTTGAAATACTGATAGCGGCCTTGATTACGAACCTTAGTGTAGGTGGAAGCTCTCTCTTGTGATTTTATGGACATGCTACATTTTATTTCTATGAATGCAGCTGCAGCTTCTTCTGTTGGTTCAGTGAGGCTGTGTGGTTGGATGGAGAGGTTGATCAGGTAAATTCCTTAATATCATGTAAAAGGAGGCAGTAATATTTCTGTCATGGGATAAAACTGTTTACATTTAATTTGTATCTTGTGTATGTAGGCAGCAAACATTACAAGGGATGATCTGTGGCCAAACCCTCTCCAATACTTCCAAAAGGTTAGTTTTATGCTTCTCATGCTGTCGATGTTGCTTTTGGAATTTTATATATTTTATGGGTGATTGCTCTACAAATAATGTGCTAAACATATGCTACGTGTATCTTTAACCTAATATAATCATTCAGTTATCATGAATAAAGTAATAAAGTAATGTATCTTTTTCTGGCACTAAGAACTGAATGAACCTATTTTGTTCAACTAAATTAAACTGAGAAAAACAATGAAATTTTCCATTTCACCCAGTGATGCTATCAGTAATAAAGTAATGTATGTCATTCAGTTCTTTGTACTATGGGTGATTCAGTTCCTTGGGAGGTTTTGGATGATGTCCATTTACTGAATGATATCATTCAGTAAATGTGCTAAACCTAAGCTATGGGTGATTGTTATATATTACATCATTTAGTTCTTTGTGCAACATTTATTGACTATAGCTCATTCAGTTTTTTATGCTTTGAAGTTGGAGCATAAGTTTAATTAAAGCGTGGCGCAAACCTGTCTATGCGAGGAGAAATGAAGTCATTGGGTCAATCCAAGAATTCTGGCTTGTCACAGTAAATATTTTCTATTTCTTATCTATTGAAGTATGTATACTTGTTTTAAAAAAAATGATATAGGCTTATAGTGGAGGGGTTATCCACTATCCAGTTTATATTTGT
This sequence comes from Carex myosuroides, assembly GCA_028015225.1. Lineage (NCBI taxonomy): Eukaryota > Viridiplantae > Streptophyta > Magnoliopsida > Poales > Cyperaceae > Carex > Carex myosuroides. The sequence goes on along the minus strand of CM051474.1, from coordinate 17,058,329 downwards.
TACAAACGGCCAGAATTACAAATTGCAAATACCTAACAAGCTTTTTATCTGTCAAGTTGAGAAAATTGCTATGAATTTGTCACTTCCATAGCCACACTGAGTTTAATTGTGCGCTTGTATTAGAAAATAAACTAAGGGACATGGCCTCGAAATTCTATCAACTGTTCAATACCGGTCTTATAAGTGAAGTAGCTTATTGCAGAAGTTGAAATCTTAGTTAGTCAAGTGTAGGATTGAGAATTTCAGCATTGATACTGTAATTGTTCTCTCTAAGGACCATTATATATATTGTTAGTTTTTAAATTATGTTTTCTGCTGTGCAGTTTTGCAACCATCCTATTCTTGGCAATCTTTTAACTGAAAAGGATCAGAAGGGACATAAGACCTAGTATGATTATGATCACCTAACACTGCAATACTTGTTCCAATTTTCTTTCTTTATATTACTCTACTGACAAACTTTTATGAATAACTAATTTCAAAAGGTTGACAGATTGGCCCCACACGCGCGGCAGCTCCATTGCATAGACCCGCTGGTGCTCAAGAACTCTGATTACCAAGCTTGGTAAAACAACAACATGTTGCTCTACTCTCTGCTTTTGTTTGGGAATATTAATCTTATAGGAATTTTGTTGCTTTTGTGTTCGGACTGTTAACTAATTTGTAAAGAGAATATGATATGATATTGTAATTGGTATACATGAAATTTGTTTACTTCAATCTTGAAATTATTACAAGTATAATTTAGGTTTTGTTTGGTCTGTACATAAAGTATTTGTTTAGGAAATTTTTTGTTTCAGACTTTATGAATCCAAAATTTATAACAAATTGTTATGTACTACTCCTAGATTAAGGGTTTTACATAATTAAGAAAAAACTAAGGGGGCATAATGCAAAATCTACACTTTTTAGTACGAATTAGATATACATAAAAAAGGGACACAAGTCACACAATCACTTCCTGTGAAAAATTGACACGTTTCAATTCAAATATAATTCTTTATAAATATCAATATAATCCATCTGTGTCTCCCATACCTATCTAGTTTTTAAATATAATAGAAAACTTGTATCTATTTTTTTTAAATGTTTTATGTTTTAGTAGAGAAAAATAAAAACAGAAAACAGAAATGGGTTAGGATTTATATCAAACTCAAATTCTATTCATGAAAAATTACAAATACTCATTCTATTTCCTCTTTTTTTCTAATATTTTCTATAGACAAAAAATGTCGCAAGCGTGGGGATCTATATCAAACTCAAATTTCATATTTACATCGCCGGCGTGCGGATTTTTTTTATGAACCATAAATAAAAAATAAAAATTTATCAAACCAACTTGAGTGGTTTGCTGAAAAGTCCTTATATTATTTGTATATTCCACAAGATGTCAGCACTTTGAAAAACTTGCAAAACGAATCCATAGTATGAAAAATGGAACTTCACAATTGATTTTTGTTACCAGCTACTAATTATCCTTTGACAATTGGCACCTTTTGGTTTAATAAGGATTTCGTAATTAAAATTTGGTTTCAAGATTTAAGATCAATATACAATTTTAATAGTTATATTTATATGGCAGAATGGAAAGTGTTTAGCTTGTAGATTATTTAACCCTATTCCGGTTTTTATTATTAAATTTTCAGCATAATTTATTTATTTTTAAGTTATTTAGTTGAATTAAAGGTCGATTGCTACTGTTTATAATTAAGAAAATTATTCTTTTTCGTTTTATAGAATTGAGGGTCTTAATTAATTATTGGAATTTAAAAAAAAAATGAGGTGCTAAGAATCACCAGGAGAAAATCGTCCTGCAGTACTAGTACTATTAATTATTAAAAGCAATACAAATAAAATTTAATCAAGATAAATCAATTAAATAAGGTACAAGTAATACTATTAAAAACAATAAATGAAATAGTGTAATGCATTCAAATTCTGTCATTTTCTTAAGAAAAGCTCTCAAACAACAATATCTACATGGATCATACATTTTTCAGTGTCACGTCCAAACAACAACATAGTTATTTATATGGCAGAATTGGAGAATCTTCTGGTTCTTTAATGAATGTCTACATGAATTTTGTATTATTTTTCGCATCATTATTGATCCGGGATGGTCCAACCGGTCATGCCAAACTATAAACATATTATTATATGTAAGCTTCTGATTTACAATATTATGTGTTTCAATTGTACTAATATATGTGTAGTACAAGCTGGAGGAAAACATATGCAATTTTTTCAATATGCATTTTTTATCTGATATTATGCTAGTAATATAAAGATATTCAATATTTTATTCATTGGTTGTCTCAACATGATACCTATTTCGACGGATATTCTTAAAACTTAACAAATTCCATTGAGACTTAGAAGAATATAGTGCATCATCAATATAAATTTGTGTTCCTCCATGTAACAAGAATGTTGCTCTTTCGGAGCCTTCAATCAATTTTATACTACCGGAAATAGTACTAACATTCGCTTCTTGCATTAATAAATAAGAGAAATGTTTTTTTATCTTAATTTGAGGATGGTATGAGTTCACTACTACAAAAACTGGTTTTGTACACTGCACATTGTACACGGATTTGGCAATTATATTAAAAACAGTGTACAAAATATGAGTTCAAAAGATCTGAACGATTTCTACACGGATAATTAGTTAACAATCAGTGTCGAATTATTATAGAGAGCTACACGGTTTATTAGAAACCACAAATTCGTGTGTAAATAAGTGTGTGTGCAAATAATTGAGAGAGCTACACGGACTTTTAATACAAAGCCGTGTAGGAACATTACACACGGTTTTTTGATATATAGCCGTGTATAAATCTTATAATTGTACACGGCTTTATAACTAAAAGGCCGTGTAGAAATAGGTGGAGAGCTACACGGATATATAACTAAATAGCCGTGTATAAATCTTATAATTGTACACGGCTTTATAACTAACAAGCCGTGTAGAAATAGGAGGAGAGTTACACGGATATATAACTAAATAGCCGTGTATAATAGTGTAGGGTTTTATTATCTTCCCTTCCAGAGCGCCGTTTTGATCAAGTTTTTAGTTCATACATATCGAACTGTGCTTTTTATTTCTGCGAATTGATCGAGGCCAGCAGCTGAGATCTGAGATCTTTGAATTAAGTTTGTATTTTCTCCTCTCCATCTTTCTAAGGTTAGTAATATGTATTTAAATCATTTTCTTTCTCTAATTTTCTGTTATTTAGGCTTATTTAGGTCATTTCATGCATGCTTGAATTCTTAATTTTAGATGTAATTAATTTTTGTATTGTGGTCCAATAACCGACCTTTAGATGCTTTTAGGTCCATGCCCGTTCAAAATTAATCCAATAGGGATTAATTTTGGATAGTCCCCGTTTTGGGACTGCTCTTTGAATATTATGTCTCATTTAGGATGTGAACACATATTAGCGGGATTTAATTAGTATTTGAGGAAAGTTCGACAGTATTTTCCCTTATTGCTCCTACGAGTATGTGGTTCGTACGCATACTTGGGGAGTTAAGGGGAAATGCTGCCGAATTTTTCTCAAATACTAATTAAATCTCGCTAATATGTGTTCACATATGAGACATAATATTCAAAGAGTGGGTTAGGATTGTAAACCGGCCCTTTGTAAGCCCAAAATTTTGTACACGAAGGAGAATGTTGACCATGCATGATTAATTGATCAAATCATTTTTTTAATTTAATTTACAGATGGATCGAAGCTGGATGTATGAAATGCGACGTGACAGTGAAGAATATTTGGTTCGCGTTGATGAGTTTATAAAATTTGCTGAGAGTTATAGAGTGAATAAAAAAGAAGAAGACATTTTATGTCCTTGTAAAGATTGTAAAAATTTATTAAGATTTTTGGACATCGAAGAAATTAGAGCTCATTTGATTTGTCGGGGATTTAAGAAGAGATATACATGTTGGTTCATGCATGGTGAGAAATTTGGGGAAAGTAGTAGTGCCAATAAGGATTGTAATCGTGAATTGAATGATGAGAATGTTGGAATTTCTGATAATTTTGAACTTGATTGGAACGAGGATTATGAGAGTGCCGAATATTCTGATATTAACGTCGAACCCGAAAATGACGATGATGAGATGGAGAGGAATTTTGATGAAAATGTAGAACACGAGTTTACTGAAAATTTGGAGGATATGTTACGTGATGTGGAAGATGAAATTAGTGATAAAAATTATGATAAATTTCAAAATTTGTCTAATGAATCCAAGAAGCCGTTGTATCCCGGGTGTACCAAATTTACAAAACTGTCAGCTGTGTTGAAATTATTAAACTTAAAAGCAGACAATGGTTGGAGCGATAAGAGTTTCACGTCCTTATTACAGCTTTTAGGAGAAATGCTCCCAGATAACAACGAGTTACCCGGTACAACATATCAGGCAAAGAAGTTGATATGTCCAATGGGGTTGAAGATCCAAAGAATACATGCATGTCCGAATGACTGTGTATTGTATCGTAACGAGTACGAGGCCATGCATGTCTGTCCTAAATGCGGTGTTTCACGATATAAACGTCGTAAGGACCAGGACACTGATGATTGTAACGAGGACACAAGTGGCCGACCTCCGGCTAAGGTGTTGTGGTATTTGCCGATAATACCGAGATTCAAACGGTTGTTTGCGAATCCCAAAGATGCAAAATTATTGCGCTGGCACGAAGAAGAGCGCAAAAATGACGGTAAACTAAGGCACCCGGCTGATTCTCCTCAATGGAGAAACATTGACAGACATTTCAAAGAATTTGGTTCTGAACCGCGGAACCTTAGGATTGTGGTGAGCTCAGATGGAATGAGTCCGTTTGGAAGTATGAGTAGTCGGCACAGTACTTGGCCAGTTCTTTTATGCATCTACAATCTTCCTCCTTGGTTGTGCATGAAACGCAGATATATAATGATGTCATTACTAATCCAAGGACCCAGACAACCCGGAAATGACATAGATGTATATCTCGCACCATTAATCGAGGACCTCCAAAAATTGTGGCGTGATGGCGTCCCGGTGTGGGATGCGTATATGAAAGAGACCTTTAACTTGCGGGCCATGGTGTTTTGCACCGTAAATGATTTCCCCGCGTATGGGAATTTGTCGGGTTACACTTGTAAAGGAGCAAAAGCGTGCCCGATCTGTGAAGATGACACGCAGGTGCTGAGGTTGAAAAATTGTCAAAAGAATGTATTCATGGGGCATCGTAGGTTTCTTCCTATTAATCACCCATATCGTAAGAAGAAGATGGCATTCAACGGGAAAATTGAGCTTGGAGTGGCTCGTCATCCATTAGACGGGGACATCGAGAATGATGTTCCAAAGGTTAAGACTTTGAAGATTATGAACAATGGTTGGAAGCAATACAAGAGCACGTTGAAGACGGAGTTCATGGAGAAAGGGAGAAATCCGGTCGGCTACTACAAATGGCTAAAACAAGAGGACTGGGATGCGTTTCAAGCTTTGAAGTCTACCGAAGAGTTCAAGGTATCTAACTCGTGCCAAATTTATGCTTATTCTTTCTCGATATGTACTCTTTTTTCTAAAACTAACTGATCGTTATTGTCTTGTTTCTGTGAAGGCAAAAAGTAATAAAGGCAGGATGACCGTTGCCTTTAACAAGTATCCACACCATCTAGGGTCAGGTGGTTACGAGGGTAAGACGGCAGAATGGAGGAAAGTCCTGGACGCGAACAAGGATTCTGACTCACCCGTGGTTAGGATCCAAAATCCTAGGGGCAAAGATTGGGTCATGGGTAGAGCCGAGGTAACCGCTGACGGGAGGATAGTACTCCCAACGGATTTGCAAAGCGTGGCTCAAAGAATGGTAAGAGTCATTTATAACTCCGAAAGTACATCAATTGTTCTTTTGCTTTAACTAATTCTTCTACTTGAACAGTTGGAAGTGGAGGAGGAGGTCAACTCGGGTGCCCGGAGTGTCGAACGACAAAATGATTCCTTGTCCGCAACGCTCGAGAATCCAGAACACCCGGGTCGAGTAAGGGGTGTAGGGGTCTACAGGGGCTGGAAGGAGGTGTTCCGAGTGGAGGGACAAAAACCTCGAAGAAAATCGCGTGCCAAGGTAAACAAAGACGAGATAGTTGCGCAGATACGCGCGGAGGTGAGCAAAGAGTACGACGCAAGGTTTGCTGAGATGGAAGCAATGTTGACACAAATTAGATCAGCAACTACGCAGCCATCCGAGCAACCACCTCCCATTTCGCCGGGAATTCGGCGAAGTAGTCAAGCATCCGGCACGTGGGGCGCGAACGACGATTTGGATAATCTCAAGGTAATCAATACTTCTTCATAATCTAAAGGTATTTAAAACATGTTTGCAACCTTGTTATACAATATCGCATCACTAAAATAAACAACTTTCCTATTAATTTGCAGGACCCCAGAGCATGCGACCTCATCCTGCGGAATGGCAGTGTTTCTATACTCGTTGCTAAGGGCGTTGTACATCCACTCGCCAAAAGTGTACACCATACTCAGCTAAGACCCGACCATGCATGCGTGCAGGTTGAGTTAGTCTTGGATGGATGGCAGCGCGTACCCCTTCCTGTCCCTACCGACGAAGCGGTTGTGCTTGATGACGCACGGATGTCATTTGTCCAATGGCCCAAGAGTCAGATTGTTTTGGATCAGGTAATCCATAAAATAACTCATTTATTTTGTTACGTTCAACTCATTCTTTTTGAAATACTAGAATAATACATCTATAACTTGATACAGACACGAGGAGATGATGTCACCGGTACGGCGATGTCACCGGTACGGCGATGTCACCGGTACGTCAGGAGGTGGCTTGCGACGTCGGGGCTGACGCGCCACAATCACCGCCCCGTCCTATGGTCACAGAAGAAGAATACAGCTGTTTGCCCAATGATTTGCGCTTTCTCCACGACTACTTGATGACGGCGCCCGAAGGCATGGAGGCTATCATCATCCCTGTCCCACCTGGGATGTTTCTACACGAAGGCAGGGATCTCCTGCTGTCGTTCAAAGACTTCAAGGACCTCTTCCATCACTCGTCATCCGACAAATGGCTCGATGTGTCACACATCACCATTTTTCTCATGTTAGTGATATTAAAATATTTTCATTATTGTATAGAACTCAAATATATATTCTAATTACAATATGATGAGTTTCAGGAAGCTAGTCCGAAACTGTGATGAGATGGTTGAAAAGAAGAACTTGTGCATGTTTCTGGACCCCGAGAAAGTGAGTTCTACGGCAGTGACATATTATCCGGATATGGCTATCGAGTACATGTGTTCTGCGATGCATCGTGCTAAGGCGGAGGAGAAGAAATTCATTCTCATGCCATACCACGAGGGGTTAGTTCTAATCTTAACTTATGTGTTGTTTATATTTTAATTAAAGAATTGTATAAAGAAATTCATTCTCATGCTAAAGTACTATAATTCTTCTCCTCGATCCAACAGCAAACATTGGTGCACGATTCTCATTGTGCCGTACTTAAGCACGGGCATAATTATTGATTCTTGTAAGCCAGGAGGAAGGACCGCGGCTGCCAATTGCAAAGTTATCTTGCCTTTTGTGAATAAGTAAGCAATAATAATTCTATAGGTTTGCATTTCTTTCAATCATATCAAATTATAAAATTGCTAATTACATTCACTCACTTTTGTAAGGGCTTTTGTGAAATATATTAAAGAGGGAGGATCACATAGCACGGGCCCGGGCAAGAAAAGCAAGTTGAATTGGAAGTACTTGAAGGTGAGCACACGGCCTTGAGTTAGAAATTTCATATCTTGTTAAAAAAATTATTGTCATTCTAACAAATGCCGCTAAATGTAAATTTCAGTGCCCGCAACAGAAGGAGGGTTGGGAATGCGCTTATTACACGATGATATTCATGTTTGACTTTGTCGAAAGAATACAATTCGAATTCCCAGATGCGGTATGTACTTCATATGAATTTCCTATATAATAAGCAATTGATATCTACCTTTTCTGAAATACTAACTATTATCAAATTATAATTTTGTAGAATGTGACAAAACAAGCGCATTACACCAAGGATCAGATCGACGATGTGCGGTGCATGTGGGCAAGGTGGTTTGCCATGGAATTTTGTAATCCTCGATATGGATTTGCATAATTTTGTATAATTTGGTGTATATGAATATTGTATAATTTATTGCATATGGATTTCTGGCTAATCTGAAAAATATGAATTTCTTGCTAATCTGGAAAATATGGATTTCTTGTTATATGAAATCTGGAAAATCTGGAATATATAGTTCTGTAACAAAAATGGCTAGCAAAACTGGAGGCTAGCCGAAAAACAAAAAATACAAAAAAAAAAAAAATGTACTTTCTACACGGACATTTAACTAAAGTCCGTGTAGAAAAAAGATAGCTACACGGTCATTTAGTTAAATGTCCGTGTAGAAAGAGGAGAGCTACACGGACATTTAACTAAATGTCCGTGTAGAAAGAGTTAAGCTACACGGTTTTTTCGTTAAAAGTCCGTGTACAAAAAGAATCGTACACGGTTTTTTAGGTAATATCCGTGTAGCTCGGTAAATGGAGTGCGACACATTCTGGTCTTTGTACACGGCTGTTTGTGAAGTTATACGTGTAGAATCTTTAAAATTGCACACGGCCAAAAGTCCGTGTGTAGTTATTGAACTAATCGTACACCCTCGATTTAAACACGGTAGGAAATCCGTATAGCTCTTCCTTTATTGTCCGTGTATAATCTCTTTTTTTGTAGTAGTGGTTGTTGCACTGTCGGCGAGACATATATCTTCATTATTAATGTCATTATTGACCAAAGAAATATTCATTCTTCAATGAAAAAAAAAATTAATTAATTCTTCAACAATAAAAATAATATAGTTAAACTTATATTGTCTTTAAAAAAAATGCAATAAATTCCACTTCAACAATAACAAAGATTAATCTATTTTAAAAATTTACTTCTAATTTTTAGTGATGCTTGATATATGTCAACAATATATTTTGGCATACAACAGGTACGTCAGCGTACGATGGGTACGTGACCAATGAGCTTTAGCACCATAATAATAGCATGTATTATCTTGTTCGCTATTCTGTCACTTTTCTCATTTTTTTTTCATTCTTTTTTCACTTCTGGTGGAATGATGCGTCTTTTCTTCATTACCACGTCCATATCTAAGAGTTTGTCCATCAAATTAGTTTCCACTTCTTGTGGAATTATTATTTTGTTCAACCATAAAAAGACAATAAATATACTCAAAATATTTCTAGAAATCTTCTTCAGTTATTAGAAAAAATATGAATATCACATAAATTTTTGCACAAAAAAATAATATGAACTTGTTAAAATTGAATACTATGACAAAATGTTTTTTTTTTTCAATAGTATGGCTTCGGGCCAAGGCTTCTACTGGAGGCATTTGGACGAAAGTTGGTAAATAAATTTCTAGCCTTAAGCAGATTAAAGTAACACATCCGGATAGCTTATTTATATATTATATAAGTTAGAAATTCCTTTGCATTGGCCATTGGCTATCCGTTGATAAAAATATAAAAATATAATAAATGTTAATTGAATTGGCTTCGGGCCATTTTTTTTTACAATTTTTTTTTCAATAATATGAATTGATAAATTGCTAAAATGGCTTCGGGCCAATTGATAAAATTGAGAATTTATTATTAACAGGTGACTTCTGGTCATTAGATAAAATTAAGAATTTATAATATAAAGATAACATTAACTTTGATACACATTATTCATATGGCTTCAAGCCATTTCATTAATATAATATAATGTAAGAAGGTAACATATAAATATTTTTTTTGTGTGCATCATATAAACTTTGTTGAAATCTTCTTGAAATACTCTCAATATAAAATTTGTATACCATATAAATCTTCTTGTGAAAGATTTTTTAAAATCTTCTTATATTAATTTTGGTACATCATATAAATCTTCTTCAGGAAGATTTCTTGAAATCTTCTTCTACAAGATTATATGAACCATATTAAACATCTTAAAATAAATGTACATAAACTAATAACTTATTTCTTTTAGTAATTACTTATTAGAAGTATTATTTATTTAATTGGAATTGAAATAAAATATATCAAAGTTACCCCGAATCTTCATCTAGTAGAGCTCTCGTTAATTGAATTGGCTTCGGGCCAATAATACGACATCCGTTAAATACCAATACCATCATCCGTTAAACTTAAAATTGAATTGGCTTCAGGCCATTTTTTTTTCAAAATTATTTTTCAATAATATGAATTGATAAAATATCTAAAATGGCTTCGGGCAATTGATAAAATTGAGAATTTATTATTAACAGGTGATTTCGGGTCATTAGATAAAATTAAGAATTTATAATTAACAAATGGCTTCGGGTCATTTAATATTAATATATTATAAAGATAACATTAACTTTGATACACATTATTCATATGGCTTCAGGCTATTTCATTAACATAATATAATGTAAGAAGGTAACATATAAATATTTTTTTTTTGTGCATCATATAAACTTTGTTGAAATCTTCTTCAAGAAGATTTATTGAAATACTCTCAATATAAAATTTGTATATCATATAAATCTTCTTCTAGAAGATTTTTAAAATCTTCTTATATTAATTTTGGTACATCATATAAATCTTCTTCAGAAAGATTTCTTGAAATCTTCTTCTACAAGATAAAATTATATAAAAAAAAATTGCAATAAAATTATATGAACCATATTAAACATCTTAAAATAAATGTACATAAACTAATAACTTATTCCATTTAGTAATTACTTATTAGAAGTATTATTTATTTAATTGGAATTGAAATAAAATGTATCAAAGTTACCTCGAATCTTCAACTAGTAGAGCTCTCGTGTTGATAACGTGTTATAAAAAAAGACAAAGAATAATAAACAAAATAGAGAGAACACATAAAAGATGACAATCTCTTTATTCATACATTTCTCATGTGTACAATACAAAATTACAAAGCCTCTATTTATAGGCTACAAATTGTAAATGAAAAGTCATCTAAAATTAATTACAATAAGTGGCCGCCTCTGCCAACTCATAAAAAAAGAAAAAAAGAATTACAATAGTAGTGAGAAATAAAGTGATTAATATTGAGAGTTACAAAATAATTAGACATTCACATTTATATTTCTAACACTTTTAATTAGTTATATACAGTAGCATCATAACTGTAGGTTGCGATTCTAATGATGTTTTTGATGGGCTACCCTTGGTCTGATTTCCTTAGAAGGCCCAAGTAAATACGGGGAGAATTTCTGGGCCTTTTTGTTGAAATCTTCCTTCGAAAATCTCATTTAAACTTTGTTCACTTTTCCAAGTCTTGGTCTTTCATCCTCTAAGTCATGGCACTCATCGGTCTTCACACGGCATCGGAAGATATACACATTCACTTGCAATTAATAAATTAAAAAGCTTCTTCTATAAGCATCTTGTAATTTTACAGAGCATCTAACAGTTAACAAAATGGGGTGCGATATGCGGAACCCGCTCAGTGTACTTCCTATTGTCATCCTCGTAATTTTCCTTTTTACCGCACCAACAAGCTCGGTCGCACGAGGACCCATTCAGTGGATCTCTCCTCCCGAGCATTGCTACTCAAAAGTGGAGGTTTGTCCACCGCCAGCTCCGCCTCAACTTGGAGAAACTACCAGCACTTCTGATCCGGTTCATTTACCAGATCAAGCAACTGATCAGCCTTAGTAACTGAAGGATATATCATATATGATCGGTATGGTCAGACAGATTATCTTAATATCCATGGTAGCAACTATGTCGGTATGATGATATCAACTACTATTTATGTTTTGTGTTTAATCTGCTAGTATATTAGTACTGGTCAGTATTGTCAAAGATGTTGTACATCTTTATCGTACAATTGAAATATAATTGTTGAAATAAAATGGTCTTAATTTGTGTGTGCGCGCATGCATGTCGAATTAAGTAGCTGAAGTCTTTACAATTTTGTTCTTCTTTTTTCCCTGTTGTAGTTATATATTTTCTACAACTATATATAACAGGAAATTTGTTTCAATTTCCTCCCTTTTTTTTCTTAAACTTCAAATTGTGGCATGTCGTTTAAAGAGGCTATATATCAACTGTGTAAGATATCGGGAAATATGCCATCTTAATTAATTTCCTGTATACAGTTATACAATTTTAGGAGTATTACAGTATACAAAAGGTCGGTAATTAAGCTCGTTGATCGACTAGGTACTAGGGTGAGCATGGGCATCTCAGGCTTTGATTTATATTGGGTTCGCATTCTATTTGAATCTAACGGATTAGATAAGTTAATTGCACTTTTGATTAAAGAGAAATTTAGATATATGTCCATATATATATCGATATTTCTCCATCAACTTACCTATTTTATTAATATACCCATTTATTTATTAATATACCCATTTATTAATTTAATCACTTAAAAATAAAAATTAATATTAACAATAAAAATAAAAATAAAAGGAATACAAGCAAGATCTAAATTCTCATAATTATTGAAATGATTTATTAATTATTGAACTGAATATCTCTTTTGTTTTCTATCACCCAGACAAATATTGATCAGAAATCTCATTTTTTTTTTACTGCTATCTGTTGATTGATAAGATAGAGATTTCTAATATATTGGAGTCTCGATCGGAGCTCGCCATTTGTAACACTGAATTTTCATCTTATGCCCCTAACATTTGTTTGTTTTGAACATGGGCCCTTTATATGCCAGAGAGTTGTATATATATACTTCACAGCTACTCTAATTCGTTCCTTGTAGAGTGCTTGGCGAAGGTTGTTTGCAGAATTTGTTGCATAAAAGTTTTCTAGGCCAAGTGAGCATGCAAGTGCAAAATTACGCATAAGCCTCTCATGCTACAAATATATATTTTTAAAACTGTTCCGCAAAGAATTATGCCCAGAAGCTTGATGTAGCATATCTCTTTAGATACATGTTGATGGATAAAAGGCTATAAGCCTGTTTCATCATGTTACTGAAACAAAAGAGAGTTAAATTCAGTGTTCTAAATAGCGCGCTATAGCGATGCAATTGCGGCGCTATAGTGTTTTTGGACCTTAAACGCTAAGCTATGGAATAAAAATGCGCTATTTCAACTACAATCGCTATAGCGGTAATAGCGGTCCTCTATTTGCGCTGTAGTGCATGCTATGCTACAAAGACTTTTATTTAAAGACTCAAACTGAAATTTATTTCAAGGATCAATGTTTTTCAAGATTCAGATTGCTTTCGTTTTTAAATGGAAAAAAGATGGATAGTTTATGCCATGATGCTTAGGTTTTTTTTAATCGAAAATGATATATAGTTTATGCCATGATGTTTAGGTTATTTTGAATGAAAAAAAATATGATAGTTTATGATATTATTACTTTATTAGGGATATTTCGAACTTTGTACTGATTTAATATGAATATTTTAATTTCTTAATCAATTTTGTGTTACTTATTGCTCTATGAGACTTTAGATAATGTTGATTAGAAATATAAAATATAATTTTTATAAATTAAAAACGCTATGTAAGATAGCTTTCGCTATAACTACGCTATTCACAATAGCTTATTTTTAGCCTTTCCGCGATGACACAATAATCGCTATTTAGAACCATGGTTAAATTACATCGATTCAGTTTAGCACCACATATGTGCTAGCTACAATTAACCAGTATCATTAGAACACATAAAAGGTTGTTCTAAAATAGGAGGTGCACGGTAGATAATGGTAAAATAATTAATTTTGAAATATTAATGGAAAAATATCTAATTGATAAAGTTACGAATGGATATATATAGAGTGAGAAAAATGGCACGGCGGAGCCAGCTCCATCACGGAACGGCACAGTTACGGCACGGAATGGCACCGCACGCGTGTCAGTTACGTGCCGTGACTCGCGTGTCCCGTGCCGTGACCATTCGTGTGCCGTATTAATCTTTTGAAACTTTGGCAAGGCACGGCACGTGAAAGATTTAGTCACGGCACGACATGACACGTAGTCATGCGAGTCACATGTAATGAGCACTATTAGATATTGATTTAATGGTAAATCTTGAATAAACTAACTTAAATTATGATTAAATGGTCACGCGAGTCACGTATGGTCACGGCACGTTTAGGCACGGCGTGACTCATGTGGCGTGACCATTCGCGTGCCGTGACCACCTCTTGATATTTTGGTCACGACACGGCACGAGACCAAAGTCACGGCGTGTTAGTCACGGCACGGCACGTTTTTTTCCACTATATATATATATATATATATATATAGAGAGAGAGTGGCTAAGGTCAAAGTGGTAGTTCCTGAGCTATGGAGATACCACTTTTTGGATCGTCGGATTCGCTTTAAATTTCGTGTTTCAACAGATCTGATTTTTTCGCTGATTTTGTATTCAGCGCCTATTTCCTTCTCCGTTAGTCTATTTCCTTCTCTCTCCGTTAACCTTCTCTCTCCGTTAGTCTATTTCCTTCAGCGTAAAACATATATGATTTTGCCGCTTCCCCTTCTCTCTCCCTGTTTCCTAAATGGCCTCTTCAACTTCCTAAATCGCAGAACTTGCCGATTCTCTTCTCTTCTCTGAATCGCCAAACTCCATTCTCTTCTCTTGCTACGGTTCAGCTTCCTCTTCTCTTGCTGATTCGGTTCTCTTCTCTTGCCGATTCGGTTCTCTTCTCTTGCTACGGTTCTCTTCTCTTGCTACGGTTCAGCTTCCTCTGATTTTTTATTTTATTTATTACTTGGATTTGGATGTAAAAGCTGATGACAAATTTATTAGACAATTTATTACCTGCGATTTTTTATTTTATTTATTACTTGGATTTGGATGTAAAAGCAGATGACAATTTATTAGACAATTTATTACTTGGATTTGGATTTGCTACGGTTCAGCTTCCTCTGATTTTTTAGACAATTTATTACCTGCGATTTGGATGTAAAAGCAGATGAAATATACATAGCTGCGATTTTGCATAATAACTATTGTTTTTAAATTTTCTAGTAAATGTAGATAACAATTTAAATTGTAGTGCTTTTTAATCTAATTTGTAAGTATTATATTTTTTGTAGATAAATGGATGATTTGAATGATTTGGAAGTAGATGAAATAGAAGATGTGTTAATAGATGGAAAAAGAGAGGAAAGTTTGGAGCCTCACGAAGGGATGGAGTTTGCTAGTGAACAAGAGGCTTACGATTTTTACAACACCTACGGATACATTAGTGGATTTAGTATCCGTAAGCAAACCAGCTACACAAATGCAAAAGGGATAAAAACCGTTATAAGAATGGTTTGTTCGAAAGAAGGGAAAACCAGAAAAAAAAAGAAGCAATTGGAGGACACGATTGATGGGTTGATTGAAAAGACACCCGAAAAGGAAAGATCGATGCAGAGAAGTGAGTGCAAAGCTTCATGCCATGTTAGGATGCATAATGATGGCATTTGGAGGATAACAGGCTTCCACAAAGATCATAATCATCAGTTAGTGCCAAATACTCCCTCGAAAAAACGACACTTAAAATCTCATAAGCTGATTTCCATGGAAGATAGGACTCACATCGAGTTGTTGAGTAAGTTAAATTGTGGTGCGTCTCAAATTAGAGAATTCATTGCGGACAAGTCTGGGGGTAAAGAGAACATCCATTTCAGCAAGAAAGATGTTAACAATCACATTACAAGGGTGAAAAGGAGTCTAGTTGGGGTTGATGTGAATGCGATGTTAGACTTCTTTAGGCTTAGGCAACAAACAGATTCTGAATTTTTCTTCGAAGTCGAACCGGATGAAGATAATGTTGCCAAAAACATATTTTGGGTAGATGGTCGTTCAAGGAGAGCGTATCAAGAGTTTGGTGATGTCATCATATTTGATACAACCTACAATACCAACAAGTACGGAATGCCTTTTGCTCCATTTGTTGGTGTCAACCATCATCGACAATCGGTGTTTTTTGGTTGTGCCCTAGTTAGAGATGAGAAGAAGACAACATTTGGTTGGCTGTTCAAAACATGGTTGAATGCAATGGGTGGAAAGAAACCAAAGACTGTCTTTACTGATCAAGACCCGGCGATGAAAGCGGCAATTGAGGTGGTGTTTGAGGGAGGTACCGTGCATAGAGTTTGTATATGGCATGTGTTAAGAAAGGCGAGAGAGCATTTGGGGGTTTTATATGGATCTGTTAATGGGTTTAGGGATGAATTCATCGCAGTTATTAATTTTAGTTTGACAATTGCAGATTTTGAAACAAATTGGCATGCCACACTTAAGAAGTACAAGATGGAAGACAATTGGCATATGAAGATTATGTTTGACAAACGTGACGAATGGGCACCGGCATACTTTCGTGAGTCATTTTGTGCGGGCATAAGTCTACACAGAGAAGCGAAAGTATGAATGCGTCGACAAAGATATGGCTGGGATCTAATACCTCATTATATGATTTTGCAACAAGATTTCAGAAAATGGTAGAAGGTGTTTATGAGAGAGAGAGAGTGATGAGGATTTTCGAACAATGAATGAGGTCCCACAACTATTGTCGGGTGATGTAGTAGAGGTTGAAGCACGGAAAATTTACACTCGAAGCATTTTCAAACTTTTGAAGGGCAAAATAACAAAGACTATCGCGCTTCGGGTTCGTGAGGTAGAGAGAGAAATACTCTATGAGGTACATCCACCGATATTGAAATCCAAGTACACTTGGTACAAAGGAAATCGCATGGTACGCATCAATCGAGCCAATGGAAGGGCTGATTGCGAATGCAAAGGATTTTTGTATCAAGGAGTTTTATGTTCTCATGCACTTTTGGTGATGCGACATGTGGGGATGGAGCCATTTTTGCCTAAACATTACATTCTCAAAAGATGGACCCGTGATGCTAATGCAAGCGCAAAGAAAGGTTTGAACGATCGTTGTGCTGACGGCAATAACCTAAAACATGTCAAGCGTACCGCCTTAATTAAGCGAATGGATACAATCATGAACAATCCTATTGTGCTTACGGAAGCTTATGATTGGACTTGTGGTAAATTGGATGAGATGCTGGTGTTGTTAGCAGATCTCACTGAAGCCTATGGCGAAGATGAACCTACTAAACCAAAATTAGAAGATGTAAAGAAAGAAGAGGATGATCTGAAATTTACTGATCCACCGGTATCGCAATGCAAGGGTAAAAGAATACCTCAGCGATTCAAGGCTCCAGCCAACGTAAGAGATGCCAAGAAGATGCGGACTTGTAGTTATTGTCATAAAAAAGAGGGCCACAACATGAGAAAGTGTCCAAAGGTAAATATTACTTCAATTCATGATCATTATTTTGTTTATGCTTGTTTAAATGATAATTATTATCTTATTTTCTAATTGTAGAAAGAAGAGGACGAAAAGGCAAGTAAAGGAAAATAGACAATTCTCATACAAAAGGGCAAGCGTACTAGAAAAGAACCAATTCTCATAATTTTGTTCCCTTGCAGCCGAATTAGGTTCCTTCTTTATTTCAAACCATTAGGTTCCTTCTTTATTTTACTTTCTTTTCCCTTGCAGCCGAATTACATGCCTTCGAATTACAGTAATCACAGAGAATTTTACCATTAATACTACCCTGCCTTCGAATTACAAATCAGTGAATTAATCGACTATTGCAAAAGTGCAGAAGTCTAATGTGAAAAGCATATGTCAACAGTACCATGAATTTCTTCTTTAAATCAAGTTACTTATAATTACCCTCGGAAAATCCCAATTTTCCACAGTATCAAGAAGCAACATACTCATACTAATCAAAGTAGCTATTTAAATCAAGCTATTTACACGTAGCTATTTACAATCAATTACACTCTTAATCAGTTACAACATTAGGTTTGTCATAAGGCTTCCCTTCTACCTTGCGCTTGCTTTGCCATATCCTCTTAAAAGCTAATCCAGCAAGTATTATTGCCTCTGACAACCCGACTGTCCCGACTTCAATTGGGGCATTGAAGAGGTGAGCGATCATGTTAACACATCGATTCTGCATAACAAAAGGCAAAGTAGTTAAATTTACTGATATATATATTTTGTCATTTATTCATTTCTTTCAGCTTGCTGCTGGGGGCTTCTCTGGTCAGCTGGAGTAGGAAGATGTAATTTGAAGTTTTTATTCATTCATTTTGTATTGATTACAACAGCATTCATTTTGTATTGATTACAGAATTTTCTTCATTCAAAATAAGTGAATACATTCAAATTCATTTAAATGCATTTTCTCATCAGAATTTTGTATTGATTACCACTTTTCTCATCCATTCAAATGCATTTTCTTCATAAAAGTACAGAATTTGTTTGCAGCAGATAACTGTCAATGATGGATGAGATACCAATGCACCAGTATAAATTATATTTATAGTTGAGGCTGCCTTTATACCAGTTTCTGGTACCAATGCACCAGTCTAGTTCAGCAACTGATATTGGTGTTGATTCCCAGAAACAACAACCACCTTGTCATTTTAAAATAAGAATAACTTCATGCTGGCTTTGATTTAAATGCTAAAATTTTTGTGGTCTATAGAACAAACAATAGAGAACAACTTAAAACAAACTTTTACTTAATCAGATGACCCCATAATAAGATATTTAAATCACAAAATGGTACCCTGCATAGATTCTGAAAATAATGGAAATTAAGGTTCATAATCTAAAAATTACAATTTTTTTAAATAAAAATCAAAAGTGAACCAGTGATGGTTCTATCTTGGCCTCTTTGAAATACACAAGTGCTTCGTTATGTAAGAATGTTACTAAAATCAGGCTCGGTACTGGTATCACGATACTAAGACACCCTGATCAGGCTCGGTACTGGTATCAGGCTCGGTACTGGATGAGATACCACTTTTCTCAGCAGAATTAGTAGCTAGCATGTTCTACCCTGGTCAGGCTCGGTACTGGTATCTACTACATAACTGTCAATGATGGAAGAGAGACTCACCTGATGCAGAGTGCACCGACTGTCGCTCTCAACCAGAGCCGTCGCTCGACGGGGGGTCGAAAAGGGGATCGGAGCGATTCCTCGGCGAAGGAGTCCGGCACCGGAACAACGAGGTTTCTAGCGACTGGAGGTGAGCGAGAGAGAGGACAGCACGAGAGTAAGGGAGGGTGGTTGGAGGACGGGCGCACAGAGAAGAGGCGGTCTAGGTTTCTCTTCTCAGCGAGAGAGAGAGAGAGGGGAGATGTTAAAACATAGACTAACGGAGAAGGAAATAGGCGCTGAATACTTTTCCGTTCCATATATTTTGATCAGCGAAAAAATCAGATCTGTTGAAACACGAAATTTAAAGCGAATCCGACGATCCAAAAAGTGGTATCTCCATAGCTCAGGAACTACCACTTTGACCTTAGCCACTCTCTATAAATATATATATTTATATATATATATATATATAAATAGATGTTGGCTATTCTACTTCCATAAGCATATGCCCACATTTGCTTATAACTCATTTTTGCGTTTCCAATGTTCAAATGGTCGATCCGAACCGTTCATCTTGTTCTCCGTATTAATATGTGATTGGAGACCAAATTTTACATTTTTCTGAATTTTTTTACTATTTATTAAGCCACTTCGAAAATTGCTCATCCGGGTGAACAGTAAAAACAGTGCAACAAAATTCTGGACCATATGATGAGCAATTTTCAAAGTGGCTTAATAAATAGTAAAAAAATTCAGAAAAATGTAAAATTTGGTCTCCAAGCACATATTAATACGGAGAACAAGATGAATGGTTCGGATCAACCATTTGAACATTGGAAACGCAAAAATGAGTTATAAGCATATGTGGGCATATGCTTATGGAAGTAGAATAGCCAACCTCTATATAAATATATATATTTATATATTTATATATATATATATATATATATATAGAGATAGGCTAACGTGCTTCTAGAAGTATTTCGGCCTCGTGCTTCCGGGGGCATATCTTAGTGTTGGATGTTCAAACAACAAATTCAAACCGTTAGATGTGATCTCTATATTAAAATCTGCTTGGAGACCAAATTTTACATTTTTTGGAATTTTTTTACTATTTATTAAGCCACTTTGAAAATTCCAGATCCGGGTGAACAGTAAAAACAGTCTGGACCATATGATCTGGAATTTTCAAAGTGGCTTAATAAATAGTAAAAAAATTCCAAAAAATGTAAAATTTGGTCTCCAAGTAGATTTTAATATAGAGATCACATCTAACGGTTTGAATTTGTTGTTTGAACATCCAACACTAAGATATGCCCCCGGAAGCACGAGGCCGAAGTTCTACCAGAAGCATGTTAGCCTATCTCTCTCTCTCTCTCTCTCTCTATATATATATATATATATATATATATATATATATATATATATATATATATATATATATATATATATATAGTAAGGCTACGGTGCTTTGCAAAGTAAACCCACCCCTTTACTTCGGGCCACTTTTTGGATTTTGAAAATCCAAACAACCGATCATAACCGTTCAACATGTTCTAAATATTGAAATGTGCTTGGAGACCAAATTTTACATTTTTTGAAATTTTTTTACTATTTATTAAGCCACTTTGAAAGTTTCTGATCCGGTGGTCCAGAAAATTTTACTGTTTTTTACTGTTCACCGTTGGATCAGCGATTTTCAAAGTGGCTTAATAAATAGTAAAAAAATTACAAAAAATATAAAATTAGGTCTCCAAGCACATTTCAATATTTAGAACATGTTGAACGGTTCGGATCGGTTGTTTGGATTTTCAAAATCCAAAAAGTGGCCCGAAGTAAAGGGGTGGGTTTACTTTGCAAAGCACCGTAGCCTTACTCTATATATATATATATATATATATAGAGTAAGGCTACGGTGCTTTGCAAATTAAACAGCCCTCTTTACTTCGGGCCACTTTTTCAATTTGCAAAACTCAAACAACCAATCCGAACCTTTCAACATGTTCTAAATATTGAAATGTGCTTGGAGACCAAATTTTACATTTTTTGGAATTTTTTTACTATTTATTAAGCCACTTTAAAATCGCTGATCCGACGGTAAATAGTAAAAAACAGTAAAATTTTCTAGACCACCGGATCAGCGATTGAAAAAGTGGCTTAATAAATAGTAAAAAAATTCCAAAAAATATAAAATTTGGTCTCCAAGCACATTTCAACATTTAGAACATGTTGAACGGTTCGGATCGGTTGTTTGGGTTTTGAAAATTGAAAAAGTGGCCCGAAGTAAAATACCCTCTTTAATTTGCAAAGCACCGTAGCCTTACTCTATATGTCACACCCCACGGCCCAACGAGGCGCGACAGGTGATTCCTGCCGTAGACATACGGTTGCCCGTATGCCTACAAGGCAATTACGATATAATAGTAAATAAAAACATAAGCAAACAAATAACATAAATCCCAAATGGTCAGGTAATATCATACAAACCCGTATCTCGATGGATACGCATCACAAAATGACATAGAGACCATATATGTACACAATCAAAACATAACTATATACATAGTCCCTAATGCCACCATACCAGACAGTCTAAGCAGCGGTGAAACCAGGCCTACCGACCTCGTGCCCTACTCGGATCTGCTGAACCGGAACCTGAAAAGTTAACCCAAACAGGGGGTGAGAAATAAATTCTCAGTGCGATAAATTTGCCACGTTTCGCTCCTGGACTTGCAATCACAGATTATATTCAAAAATAAACACAAATAAAGTTCAGATCAGTTCATAATAATATATAAACATGAACGCATAAACCCGACATCAATTAGCCAAATGAAATCAAATCAGGATTTGCCAAACCGAAATTCAATCACACAATATTTGGTTTAACTCGAGCTCAGAATATCTGGTAGTTACAGGCTTAACCGTTTAATTAAAAGTCTGGTTTCATCTCAGATCCGGAAAATTCATTTAAAACCAATTGACCATTCAAACGCATTACCCCCTGGGTAATGCCTCCGATACACAAGTCACCCATAACCAAAATCATAATACAGAGTCACTTACCCCTCGTCCCAACCGGTACTGGGAACTGCCGAGGGCCAGACGATCTAAAGCTTTAGAATACTGGGCGTCAAAGTCCATGCATAGACTTTGACAAATCCGGATTCACCCCCTGGGTGACGTCGCCACGATGGGAGACGGTAATACCATATCCACCAACCGATGGTGATATAAATCACGGTGACTTTTAATTCCAAATTAGATCATTCAGATCAATACACAAATAATAACCATACCAGCATGCAGATCAATCAGATAAAACAATTCGAGTTTTAATTACTTTGGGCAATGCAATGCATATGCAACACAATTCGATCATGCAATTCAACCAATAATCAACATGTCAATCGAAACACAGTTTAATTCTGAATATAAACTATCAAACAAGTCCAGAAACCCCGCACCTAAGTATATAGCGCACTCGTCTAAGGCTCAGGCGTCTCGAACGATCCCGAGATCCGATGCCTCGTAGGTTTACCACCTATTTATTCGTTTAGATTCGATTAAAACATTCGATTGGTATCCCGTAGGTTAAATCAAGTTAAATTAGGTTAAACACGGTTTAGGGTTCGTACTCGGGTCCTAATGGTATAGGTTTAGGTCATGGTTCAACCAATTAGATTTGTACAACACAAAATACACATTTGCAGAAATTCTGGGTGTCATTGCGGCCCGTAATGGCTCTGTTGCGGCCCGCAGTCAATTCTTCCAGAGAGTATTTGTTCTGCTAAATTTATTGCGGCCCGTAATGGTATTATTGCGGCCCGCAACCAAACTTTCCAGAGAGTTTGTCAGTCTGCATTTGAGCTAACCTATTTATTGCGGCCCGTAATGGGATCTATTCCGGCCCGCAATAGCTCACCCAGAATCAGATTTCCATGTTTAGTTTATCTCGTTTCGATCGGGGTTCGACATGGTTAACCATTGCTTCGTATCCTCGGTTCAGAAGGTATATTAACATCTAGATTATCGAGAACCAACACAATTAAACCATGAATTCAATTGGTACAAAACCCTAATTCCAAAATTCAACTCAAATGGATGATTAAATCAAATAACACGAATCGAGATGTTCAAACGATTATAACTCGATCAATTCAGATCCAAATGGTGCATAACACCTGAAA